>JAMSGL010000011.1:0-284829 GCA_030490775.1 Starmerella etchellsii
TCCTCGCGGGGCAGTTTATCCCCGCGCTGCACCCGGTGCCGACGCGTGGTTGCGCGGTCCTGGGCCGCATCCACGTCGGCAAACGCGTGCACAGTGCGCAAATGCGCCTGCATTGTCTCGTTGATGTCTTTGCGCGCGCCGGCAACAAGGTTCGTAATTATCTTCTCGCGCAGCGCCTCGGGGTTTCGCACATTCAGCCGTTTAACAAGCTCGAGATACAGACTTGGATCGACGCTCTGCGCGTCTGCGTCCAGCCGCGTACACACAAAGTCGGCCAATTGGTCGATGCGGCTTGCCATGCCGGGCGGGGCAGAGTCGTTAGGCGGTGAGGGCAGGTGGTTTATACCGGGGCGAGGAGCGGTGTACGAGCTCAGAGCTCAATCAACCGCGCTAGGCGGGTTGCGAGCAAAATCGGGAGCGGGTTGCGAGCAACGTGTTTTTTTAAAGCTGGTCACTCACAAATTAATATTGAAATTGAAATTGCCGGAGTGGACTGGATCTAGGGACGGCAGAGTATAGGGGTTCTTAAGGTTCTACAGAGGATCCCCCTTAGAGAAATTCCTCAAAAATTTCTACCTAAGTGTCAAAATTCTCTTTGCCGTTTACGAATTCGGCACCGGATAGCCGACTGCGGGGCTCTTTGATCCATGGCTTCCGCGGCCTAAGATTCTTTCCCTACCCACCAACCACCACTGAAAAATGATCCGGTCGGCCATCCCGCGAGCAGCCCGACAGCTCCGCGCGGCGCACACGATGCCCGACATCAAGGTCGCGAGGGGCCAGGGCATTCCGGGGCTCTTCTCGCCCCGGGGCCTCGAGATCGCCTGGTTCGACTACCAGCACCACCTGCTCACGCAGCTGAATCTCGCTATCGAGAAGTTCCCCGAGCTCGGCGAGATCCGCGGCCTCGGAAACTTCGCGACGGCGCTCACCCAGTCAGAGGACCCGGAGTTCCGCCCGCTTGCGGCCACGGCTGCGCAGGCCTACACGAACGAGTTTTTTTTCAAGTCCATAAACCCCGCCGGATCGAAGAACCCGCATCCCGTTTTGGGCCCCGGCGAGTTCAAGAATGCACCCGCGCCCGCGCTCGATCTTTTCGCGCCGATGTACAACCTGCCGCGGATGCCCGAGGGCACGGACGAGCTCTCTGAGGAGGACTTCGCGAGCGTGCAGAGCCAGGACTTCCATACCTTCTCGTTCCTGACGCGGTCTAGCGACTTCGGCAAGCTCGCAAACTTCAAGGAGCTCGCGATCACGCGCGGCGACCTCCAGATGGGCAACGGCGCCGTGTGGCTCGTCAAGCACGGCGACCAGGGCTCGCTAATGAATACGTACGGCTGGGGCACGCCGTTGACCCATCAGACCGCCGAGGGCTACGAGGCACTCACGTCGACCTCCGCACAGCTGTCAGTGACGCCGGTGCTTGCCATCAATCTCTGGGAGCACGTCTACCTCTACGATTATGGCGTCGCGGGCAAGCGCCGGTTCCTCGAAAACGTGTTTGACTGCATCGACTGGGCCGTCGTCGACGACCGCCTCGCTCCCATGTAGATAATGTACATAAACTTTAAGCACTGAAGAAAAAATGTAATTGGAAGAAAATATATATTAATGGCAATAAATAGTAGGCCGCCTTGTGTTCACTGCGTGATCATCATGCGGCTGTCCGGCTGCCGCCGCGCGTCGTGCCAAAAAGTCCGCGCACGCCAGAACCCGAACCAGTAGTTCGCCCCAACAACAAGCCCGCCAACAAGAGCCAGGCATAGCAACGACGCGATTGTGCGCAGCTGCAGGGGCAGCACGAACTCGTTCATGACTTCGGCCAGCAGTGAGGCCGACATGCTCAGCCACCGGATATGCTCGGGGTCCGCGTCCATGCAGTGCTCGAGCTCAAGACACTTCCGGTTCTCAACGAGGTGGGGCGCCGCCCGCCCGCTCCCGCATTGGTTCACAAGGTACTGCTCCTGGCACCAGCTCGCGTCGCGGACTAGCTTTGCCTGGCGCTCAGCAATCTTTTTCCCGACATCGTTCTTCACCATCAGCAGGAACCAGCCCACTACAGAAACAATAACAACGTTGAACGCCAGCTGGAGATACGTGCTTAGGGTGTACTGCGGGTTGGCGTGCCACGGCGGCGGAATCGGCATGTTCAGAGCATCGAAGTCGCGGTTGACCGCCTGGTGCGCGCCGGCCTGGGTGGGCGCCATCACTGCGCGCAGACCGTAGGGCCGGTCGTCCGACTTGAATATATGATCGTCGTGGCGGATCGGGATTTTTTCGGGGCTTCCAGCGTGCTCGTCAGCGACATCAGCAGCCGAAGCGACCGGACCAGCCGGTGCAGACGGCTCTGCTGACTCTTTTTCGGCTGCGTATCCCATCCCGGATTCGGCTGGTGCCAACAATGAGTGTGTAGACTCAACCGGTGCGGCTGGTTCGGGCTCGCCGGGATCGTCACTCAGATCAGCCATGCTCACGTCCTGCATGCTCACATCCTGCATGCACACGTCCTGCTCCGTTTCGTCCGGCGGCAGCGCTTCCATGAGTGAGTCCATGCCGAGGTACTTCGGCGTGCTCTTGCGGAGCCCGCTCAGGTTGAACGCGTCCATGGGCAGGGAACAAACAAACCACACTCCAAGCCAAAGAGAAGTGGTGGAACCATTTTGAATTAGTAAATGTGCTCAGTTATAGATTTGAGGAAGTGCTAAGAGAATGCAGTAAATTAGTTATGTGTTTTAGCTAAGCGGGCTGCCGGGCCACTTCCGGGGCTGGTGGACGCGCTCATGGTAGTAGGCATTAGACCGCTTTGGGAACCCCGTGAGGTCGGTGGCGTAGACGGCGACTGAGTGAGCCACGAGGCGTGTATTAACGAGCCACGGCTCGTAATCCAGGTTGTCAAGCGTGTCGCAGGCGAGGTGGTAGCACACGTCGTACGGCATGCCGGCCGTGCCGCCGAACTCCGCGACCTCCTCCCTGGTCTTGATCTCCTCCACGCCAGCGTCAATGCCGCTCGATGGCACGCCGATCTCCACAAACCCGACGTAGTCGCTGCGGCCGTCGAATGGCTGCAAAGTGTAGTTGAGCCCGTGCTTCTCGTACCAAGCGACATACATGTCGCGGAGCGCGCTCGACCCGGCTGGGTTCTCGCTGTCGTCGCTGTTGTAGATCTCGTACTTGTGGTTCGGACTCGCCATCATGTCGTAGTCCAAAAACATGCGGATCTTCGCGGCCTCAACGCCGGCCAGGTTCTCCGTGTAGTGCAAACTGCCCTTGAGCCCGAGCTCCTCGGCCGACCACCACGCGAGCCGCACTGCGTTCCGGACCTCGAAGTTCGCGAGTTGGCGCGCAACCTCGAGCAGCGTCATGGCACCGCTGCCGTTGTCGTTGAGACCTGGGCCTGCGAGCACCGAGTCGCTGTGCGCACCGGCAAAAACAACATTGTCGTGGTCGCCATGCTTTGTCTCAGCAATCACATTCGAAGTCTCCGTCTCAAAGATCTCGGCATCCACAGCCAACACGACTACATCATCTTCGCGAAGTGTGGTGGCCGTCGCGCCACTAATACCGAGCGTGGCCACTTGGTGGGACAGCGGCGAGCCGAGATCGGCATTGGAGAGCACAGAGTTTGCGTCCAGCTCCGGGTCCCAGAGCAGCACGCCAGCCGCGCCGGCGAGCCCGGCCAGCTCGGATTTGTCGCCAAAGGGGCATTTCCCGCGCTCGATCACCAAGACTTTGCCCTTGCAAGTGCCGTCAACTTGGGATCCGCCCCCGGCGCTGTAGTCCGAGGGCCGGCAGCCCCCGTTCGGAACAAAGTGCACGGGCGCTTCAAGGGGTTCGGCGGCCGGTGTCATGCGCAATGGTTTGCTTTCAATCGCTTTTCCGTTGTGCGTCACTGTCCAGTTGTGCACGCGGCTGGCCTGTACAGTAAACGGCTGCACCTCGTATGTGTAGTAGTCGCTGAGCTCGTCGAGCAGGCCCGTGATCAGCTCGATGGTCGCGGCATGACCCGGCGTGCCAATGTACCGGGTCGGGTGGCCAATGTGAGGCGTGCTGGCATTCGCAGCCACCCACAGCTTCTCGGCCCACGCCTCAAGGGCATCGGTCGTGATGAGGTCCTGCAGAGCATCGGTGTCGATCACCGGCTTCGACTGCGGGTCCAGCTCGCTGCCTGCGGCGAGCATGTCCAGAACAGAGAGCGGTGATAGCGGGAGAGCTCCCGCAAGGGACGCCAGCGCGAGCAATTTCATCGCCACTGGGTACAGATACTAGTAGGTGGATTGGTAGGGTTTCCCAAACAGGTAATGCAGTGGCGGTAGAGCCGGCGATCACCAAGTCCTTTCCTATCAAACTAAATATACAAGCCAGTTTAAGAATACGGAATCTATGGTTCGCGGGTATTATTTACAGGAGCTCATCGGGTGACCTCTGCGGCCATGCATTGGGTAGGGCAGCACACGCCAATCGAAGAGAAGTGTATGTTCCTCCAAGTGTATGTTCCTCCAATGGCGCTTGAGCAGTTATTCGCGGACAACCGTTGAGTACTTACACTTCAATCAGTTCCGATCAGACGTCAAAATACATATATATCTAGATCAGAGCAGACTTCCCCCCAATAATAGGCTTTGCCATCAGACATTGGCTCATACGCACCCAAAACAGAGGCTAAAGTCACACACCGGTTGCGCAGTAGGGTAACGCAGGAATTGTTGATATGCGTCATCCGGGTGCTTAGAAATTGCCTCATCTCGGCCGGACCGCATTCTTAAGCCTTCGGTCTGAAACCCAGCGCCCCGATACCCTCGGCCCCTCCACCCGGCCTTACATATGCCCAACACACAGTTGCCTACCGATCACCTTCCCACCACGACCATTTGCCACCAGCGCGAGTGAGGATAAACGATTGAGGGGACGGACAGCTAGAGGCACGAATTTAGACGATGGAGAATAAGCAATTGATCAAGGTCTCAGTGCGCAGGGGTAGCACGAACAATGAGGAGATACCACCCCTTGTGATGGAGGTCCGTCGGTCCCAAACGGTTGGTGAGACGAAGACAATGATGCACGAGCTTGACAGCTCCGTGCCCTTTGACGAGCTCGCCTTCAATGGCCAGCGGGTGGACGACGGCCAGACGCTCGCCAGTTTCCCCGAGAGCGACGAAGAGGCATTAATATTCACGGCCGAGCGCCGCACACTCGAAGTGAGAACGGCCAAGAGACGGCGACGGTGCTCCTTCAGCAAGTGCAATAGCCTCCCGCTGCGCGGCGTGGGCGACTGCCAAAACTGCCAGGGCCACTTCTGCTCCCGCCATCGCCTCATGGAGCAGCACAAGTGCACTGGGCTCCAGGGCTGCAAGCAGCAGCTGCATGAGCGTAATGCGCTGAAGCTGCAGCAGCAGCAGACGCTGCCTAATAAAGTGTAGGCTCTTCTTACTCTCCCTCATACCATACATACATACCCCTGTACTTGTCTCATTAGATGTTGGCCAGCCCTTAGGTTTAGGGTGATAAGTAGCTATACAAACGCCGTTGCTTGCGGATTGCCCGACAGCGGATTGCCCGACGGCTGGAGCAAATGCTGGATTTTCAGCCGATGACTCATTTATTCTAGGACTACGTTTATACCAAAAGTATACCTTTTTTCTGTTCAGTCCCCAAGCGCCTTGCTCACGGCTTTGTACACATCGTCCTCTATGTAGGTCGGGTTTGTGAACAAGTCGTCGCCATCCTTATATACACCCGAGCGCACCAGAACGCTTTGCCAACCAAACGCATTAGCGCCCTTAATATCCGAATACTGGTTATCGCCGATCATGAAAACGCTTTCCGGCTTCGGCGCGCCGATCACACCCGCCCACTGGCGCAGCAATTTGTCGGCATACTTATAGGTAAGAATCGTCGGCTTGCCTATCACCGTATGCGTGAGTTTCTGGCCCTCAGTAACCGCTTCGTAGAGACTGAGCACGGTCTTGATAAAAGCACCCTGTCCAAAGCGCGGCAGCGTGTAATCGGTCGCCCACTGCAAATCGCCATTGCTAAAGTAGATCGGGATGCTCGGCTGGTTTGCGTAGGAACTTGGCTCGCGCCGCGTGCCAAGTACGCCATTTTGGGAGAGCAAAAGATCGATCACAATTTGCGAATCGGTGGAGATATCATAGCTGTCGTGGAACACAAAGATCGCGTCAAACGACTTTTTGGGATCTATTTTCCGAGAGTTAGTGCGAGCATCTAGGCCCGTAAGCCCGCGAAATGGGAACACATCGGGCACGGAGCCGGTAATGTCTCGTGTCATCACAACGTCTTTGAAGCCATAAGTCTCTGCAACAGTGCGCACGGAATCCTGCTTACCACCAATGGCAAGAACCCGGTTATTGGCTCCCACAAAGTCGCGAAAGGGGGTATGGCTTTGCAGGAATTGGCGTTCGTCGACCTTGACGCCAAGGCGCTCGCTCAGCTCGGCACACCGGTCCCGCTCCAGAGTGCCTCCTCCATTGGTGAGCACAATCCACGGAACACGCCGCGAATTAAGTTTTTCCAAGGTCTTGGTTGCTCCGGGGAGCAGCCTACCGCCCCGCAGTAGCACGCCGTCGATATCAAAGGCGAACGCTCTCATACCCTCATTCCACAGAAAGCCGCCCCTTAAGATAAGCGCGTACGCTGTGATTTCCTGTACAGGATCTCTCTAAGTGTATATAAATCTAATAAATAAGTACGCCCTTCTAATTTTTTAGTGCTCCTCGATGACCCATTTTTGCTCGGGCTTGAGCTTATGTACAACCGCGCAGCTCCTACCAACAACCAGAAGTCCTGGTGGACGACTGCCTGCGGCATCAATAGCCTCGGCAATATTCACAAGAGTCGATCGAATAACGCGCTGGTCCGGGCAAGACGCACGCTCGACGGCGGCCACCGGCAGGGCAGGATCCCATCCGGCGTCTATTAGGGATGAGCTCATTTCCCGGATCCGGTGCAGCGCCATGAGGAATATGTAGGTCCGCGAGTCCACGTACTCGGGTGGGTCCAGCGCTTTCCCGCCCCGGCCAGTACCGGTACAGATCAGAATCTGGTCTGCGTACCCCCGGTGAGTCGGGGCGATCTGGGCCAAGAGCGGTGCCGCCAGGGCACTCGTGATGCCAGCCACCACTTTGGGAGCGTAACCGTGATCCGAGAAAAAGATGTACTCCTCCAGACCGCGGCCGTAGATGTAGGGATCTCCTTGCTTGAGCCGCACCACCCGTTTGCCCTGTTGCAATTGAGTTAGTCCGATTTCAAGCAGTTCTTGCTGTGCCCGCTCGGCATTTCCAGGGAACTTGCGGGCAATGAAAACCGGCGTCTGACGCGGCACGAGTCCAAGAACCTCCTCAGGTACCAGTTTATCAGCCAACACGTAGTCTGCGTTGTGGATATCCTGTAGCGCCTCGGTGGTGAGCAAACCTACGTGGCCGGGTCCAGCACCAACCAGGCTGATCGTGCCGCCATTCTGGACATCTTTCACAGTCGAGGAATTCAGCGACGTCATGGTAAGCTCCTCCTCGCCAACGCGGCGAAGGTGATCCAGAGGGTAGTATTCCACCATTTGGCTGAGCCACCGCAGTTTCTGCTTGCGGTCTTCTTTTGTGCTCGTGATGAGCTCGTTCAGATTCGCTGACTGCTCAGCATCGTCTTCGTCCTCAGTGCTGCTAAATTCGGAGTACTTAGATCGCAGAAGGCCCACATTTTCACAGATCTCACCCATGTGGGCGGGCAGCGCATTCACGCAGTTCCGCTTGACTCGGTTCGCAAGGCGGCAACCCATACCATTAGTAGACACCGCGAGCTGGAAACGACCGTCTTCATACACAGAAGGAAGGGAAAACGTGCACAGATGCGGGTGCTCACACACATTAATGGGGATGCGCAGCCGTTTGCACGAGTCATACAAGTCTTGCAAATTTTCAGCAGTGAAATGTTCGTTGGGCACAACAAAGACGCCGTCAACTACTCTGTCCACGTCTTCGCGCCCAAGCGTGGTGAGATCTGCCAACTGACAAACTCGATCGGCGATTTGCACAGAACTAGCACCATTTGCCGCAACTTGGGTCTCACGTTTACTAGCCACGGGGCCAGAGCCGTTGATCAAAAAGACCTGGCCCTCGATAACTGTATTCACGAGGAAACCCATAGAGCGCTGGAACAGCCCGTTAAGGTGTGGCGTTTTATCTTTTTTGTCGGTCTTCGATGTGTCATTGCACCCGCCCTTACCCAGTGCTTATCGCTATCTCTATCGACATCCGACATGATATCATTGGCAGGACAATTATCTCTAATCTAATCTACATAGCAGCACCTTTCCTGGCAAGGCTATCTGCTGCCTCGTTGCCTGCATGACCAGCATGACCCCTCACATATTTGATGCTGACACTGATCTCTTGGCTAGCCAGCGATTGGAGGCTCGTACGCGTTTCTTTGATGAGATCCTGGTTTTTAACTGGCTGGCCAGTACTTGTTTTCCAGCCATTGCGCTCCCAATTGGTCCCCCATACTGTCAACGCATTCTTAGAATACTCGGAGTCGGCACGGATTTCGTAAATTTTGCCAGCCTTGCCATGTTGACCAATTGTTTTCACAGCGTGCTGAATTGCTGCAAGCTCACCGCGGTTGTTGGTTTGCTCGCCCGTCAGCACTTTACCAAAGCCATTGCGAGGATCATTCTCACCCCAGAACACACCCCATCCTGCCCGGGCACCGCTTTTGCCATTTCCTAACGAGCTTCCATCCGTGTAAATTATTTCTGTTCCTGCTGCTTCGGGCTTCGCTGGACCTTTTTCATGGATCTCTCGTTCACGTACTGTGCTATAACTTCTCTTTCCAGGTCCTTCCATAGCAAAGGCTTGAGCTTCTGCCTTTGTGCTGAATGACTTGAAGACGGCACCGGGGAAACCATTTATTTGCTTTTGGCACTCCGTCCAATTATTGAAAACACCAGTTATTCTGCCCTTACGCACCGCGTAATACTTAGGGCCACTTTTGCCCATCAAGGCTTGACAGAAGATGACTCGATATATTGTGCCGGCAACGAAATACTATGGCCTCTGGGGCATATAGGATGGTCGAAATACGCTTCCAAGATTGAGGTATAGCCTGTCAATCTGAGAAGCACAGTGAAGGTACCCTAATTTTCCTGGCGCTGGCGATATCCGCGGCAGATTAAACCCATCAGCAGATATGCCGCATGCAATTGAGGTAATATCGAGGAGCCACTTTGGGCGGCGCAAAAAAATATCCAAAAAAAAAAAAAAAAAACAATAGGAGAGTCCCTGACTCTTATGGCTCCCCATATAGCCAAATGGAGGTGGTTCCCGTCGTTCTTACTCGTACCTAACCTGTAGATATTATTTACATTCGATTTTTTCAGTTTCTACTCGCACAATGGCTAAGCGTCCTACCGGATTCGGCAAAGCCAGCAAAGAAAAAAAGCTCAAGCACGAAGAGCCTCCAGCAGAGAATTCTGCTGAGCTTAACATCGAATTGACTGGTGATGTCGATGACGAGGAACTGGCGGAAGTATACGGGCTCTACACCAAACTCCAGGAAGAGCGAGATCCCAAGATTGCTCGGGGATTAATCCATGAATGCGACCAGATGCTGCGTACGCGGGACTCCCAGAATCAAGGACTGCCCGATAAATTTCACGTTGTTTACGGTGGTGCTCTATTGACTCTGGCTGATCCGGCTCATGAAGAGGAGCACAAGCAATTCCGCGACGTTGGTGTTGAGCGGATCAATGTTGGTCTAACTAGTGCTAACGAGGAGACGGTCGCTCTGGCTGTCCGCGAACTGTTGCAGTATGTTCACACTCAAGTCCAGAACGGTGAATTGACTTCCGCCGGCCAGAAAATTTTGAAGCATGCCATCTCACTTTTGAAGAAACGCCAGGCACGACCTCACATTGAATTAGGCAGAGCGGCTGTCAGCCTTCTGCAGATCCTCGACGATATGAATGCCGCTGAGCTTGATGGAGCCGCCCAGGTGGCCTTTGACGTCCTCAATGCACAAATAGCAGCCAATGATGCAGAAACTAAGCGATGGGGTCACAAGGGTCTGGGGCAGTATTTCCTGAACTTGGCAGCGCCCGCCCTCGAGGAGGAGGATCCCGAGGACACTGGTGAGTTGAAGGAGCAGATCAAAAACGCAGTTAGTCACTTAAAACACGCATTGAGCGATTCTGACCAGGAAACGTACGTGATGTTAGCGGAAACTCTGCTCGAGCTGGCGGGTCTTACCGAGGTCGAGGACGAAGAAGAAAAGTTGTATGCTGAGGCCCTCAAGCATTTGAAAAAGGCCCGTCTGCTAGGGAATGATGGTCTCAATGAGGTCATTGATTCTTTAGAAAGTGGCGAGTGATAATTATCTCTTTAATCTATGTACATTTCTGATAATGCTGCTGTATATGTGAGTGAGGAGGTGGTAGTATACGCGTGGAGGGCAGGGTTCGTCTCAGCATGTCGACGAGAAATCGGACAGTTGGTGAGGAGGTCTGGCGGTCGAAGACCGACAAGATTAGCCTCGAGCTGTTCACGTTGATGTACGGCTCCATAGTCTCGCAACTGTGCGATGACTTCGGCAACGACTTTGCCAAGGTCAACCAACAGCTGGACAAGATGGGCTACAACATTGGTCTTCGGCTCATAGAGGAAGCGCTGGCACGAACGCAGCTTCGCCGCTGCCACACATTCCGAGACACTGCTGATGCCGTCAGCCGTGTAGGCTTCAAAATGTTCCTCAATGTCACACCCCAAGTTTCGAACTGGTCGGCCGACAATAAGCAGTTCAGCCTAGTGTTCGTTGATGGCTCGAACCCGCTGGCAGAGTTCGTAGAACTGAGTGAAGAACAGATCTCTAACAAATTGTGGTATAGCAACATTCTGTGTGGCGTCATTCGCGGTGCTCTGGAAATGGTTCAGATGAGCGTCGAAACCGAATTTGTGAGCGACCAACTGCACGGAGCCCCAAACACCGAGATTCGTGTGAAGCTCGTTAGAATCCTGGAGGACGAGTTGCCCCCAGGTGAGGATTAGCATACCTTTTCTTGAAGAAGTCTATGGGAAGAAAGAAAAAAAATTGATTATAAAGAAGAGAGAATAAATAGCTAAATTACTGGTCTTTTCGACTTCCGCTGAATCGCCTTCGGACTTTATTACTGCCTAAGACGAGCGGCGCCTGTTCTGCACTGAAGACAGCGACGTTTGCCAGATCGTAGTCACCCTTCAAATTAAGCGACGAATTGAGGCCACGAATATCGATCCGCGGGTCCTGAGAAACGTTACGATAAGGCTCTTCAGTGTTGAGGCGGTACTTAATGTCCGGGAAGAGCTGTGGTCCGAGCTCGTTTACAACTGCAGTGATTTTGGTCTGCAGATCGGCCCTTGTTTTCCGGATCTGTACAAGCGAATCGTTGCGAGACGGCGAGAGGGCGAGGTACAAAGGCCGAAGGCTCTTGAAAATATCGCGACCTGCCTCACTGATAATGATTGTGGCGTAACCAACGAGCATCAACCCGTAAAAGCAGGCAAAGAATAGCCTTACTAGGTTGACTCTGCCGTACGGCAGCCAATTAGTGCGGGTGAAAACGTAGTAGCAGCAGCCGATCGAGTATGCTCCAAAGATAGTTGGTACCATGAACAGTCCAACCAAAATTTTCCAGGTTGCTATCACATCGTTGGCCTGGATTTTGACATTAGACTTGGCCAGGGCAAGCCGCGCCTTGCGCTTGGAGTAAAGCTTGGTACCAGCAAGAATAGGCGAGCTTAGGATAAGCCCCGGCAAGCCAGCTACTACAAGTACAATCAGAATGAGCACACGCGTGAGCAGTCGACGTAGTATACGCAGCTTAGAGACAGTAGCCTGGGCAGCCACCTGGTGATCAGCTATACCCATAGTTGTGAGCTGGTCATTGTACCGCTTCACGTCCTGATATAACTCATTAATACGCGGATCTTTTTCCTTGAACGAAAGATAGCCCTGGACAAACCGGCGACGGAACTCTATTGTCAGGGACAAAGGAATATGGCGATGCTTGAGGTAAAGACGCTGACCGGCCTGTATGACCATCAAGGTCTCGTAGTCTGGTGCATTGATTGTCACTAATTGAAGGCGGTCCACAATGCGAGCCATGAGCTCGGCCACCGAGCTCTTCTTGCCTTCAACACCGCCGTCGGTGTATTCCTTGAGTAGGTCGTCGTCTACATAGAGAGGATCGCCAAACTCGATGACGGCCCGACTGCGGAATTTGTGAGGATGGAAGTAGTTCATACCAACGGGCACGATCGCGACCTTGGACCCGGGATAAGCAGCCATTGTGCCGAGAGCCATGATGGCCACGCCCGGTTTCAGCGGCAGCATTTCGGTACGGTCGTGGCTGCCACCCTCAGGGAATATTCCTATAGACCCACCAGTGGCCAAGTGGTCAAAAACACTGTGGAACATCTTCGAATTGTCGACCTTGGCGCCAATTTTGTAGCCACAGGGCTCGAAGCCGTGAACCATCATCTGCTGGCATTCCGTAGTTTTGAAGGGCTTTCGGAGGACCAGCTCCGTGTCACTACGAACCTCCTCCACGGGAGCCAGATCGTTGAACCCTTGAAGACTGATATTCATCCCCGGTTTCACCTCCTTCAAAAATAGAGTGTCAATTCCGCGAATCACGAGTTGATTTTCCGGGTCCGTATTCTGTGGTTTCGCATATACCTCACCCGTAGCAACATGGAACGAATCCTGGGCTCGGCCGACCGGGATTGCGTTCATGAGTCGCGAGAGACGACCGATAATCGGGTGTGCGTGCGACTTCTCCGCCATCAGGAAAGATGGCCGGCGATGAATCATTTTGCGAACTTCCACGCCAAGAAGCACGGGATCCACAAACTGGCTGGCATGCGGCGCGCCTACAAGGATAACGGGACCCGTCTTTGGTACCCTCCACGCACCGCGAACCTTTACTGTATTGAAAAAAACATGAAGAACGATCTCGAAAAACTTAACGAACAGGTCGTAGAAGATTTTCGTGTCACCCTCGTAGCCTTGGAAGGGCTCCTCCTGCGGGCTCTTCGCTCGTTCAGCCATGTTTCGTAGCAAAACGGATAACGACTCAAATTTCGTCCCAAGCGGACCTTACCCACTCGCGGGGTATTCTGGAGGGACAGAGAGTACATACGTAAGTGAGCAGCACATAAAACCGCAAACACGCCTACAGCCGGCCACCGCATCGATTGTGAAAGTCACACGCTTGTAGTTGAATCCGCCAAGAACATAGACCACTATGCGATCCTGCAGAATATAGTCTACTCACATAACCTAACCTTTATAGTATTTCGCGGCACCCGAGAGGCCAATTGGTGCAGGAGCGGCAAACTAGTGGTTACGAAAGATTTTTGGTCTTGATGATGCTCGTATTTGGAGACGCTGCTCGAATAAGAAAATAAAATTCAATGATTCTCTTCTCTATGTGGCAGCCACTGCTCGTGCTTGATAAGACCCGCGTCATGAGGCCATTGGCGGCTAGGGTAGACGCGTCACGTCTTCGATCTAACAAACACAATGAGCGGTGGCGGTTTTTTCGGAGGCGGCGCCTCGCAGCCGAGTCAGACTGATGTGTCCCAAAGAGCAAAGCATGTGAATCGCTCGATTCGCGCTATCATGATCGGTCAGGTGGGCCGAGCCACCCTGGAAACCGATGACGGCCCGATCCTCGTCGACGGCCAAGAGGCCGAAGAGGTGGTTCTGTGTGTAGCGTTCCTTCACACGAGTGAGGACGGCCAGCGTGTGACGGTTAGCGATTCAACTGGTGTGATGGACTGCCGATTGCGCGGCAGTGTCGAAGTCACCGAGGACATGCTGCGGAACTACAATACCATTGTTGGGCGGTTCCGCATTTTTCAGGGAAAGATCATGTTTGACATCAACCGAATCGACACCGAGATCGAGCCGTACCAGCACCTTTACCATGAAGTGGAGGCTGCCCGCGAATGGTTCCACTACAGTGGCAACCTGCCCCTCGGCCAGTCTCTAGAGGGCAAGGCCACCGCCGGAACAGAAACCAATACCAAGCAAGAAGAAGGACTATTTGTGCAGGACTCGTCCGAGCTGTCAACTGAACAGAGAGGGCTGATCACGAGTGCGATCGACTCGCTAAGTGAGGAGAACGAAGCAACACCCGCCCTCATCGCCGTGAGCATCAATCTAGACGAACCGACTACGCGTAAATTTCTCGATATTCTCGAGGCAGATGGCGCTATTTACACGTCTGCGCCGGGTGTGTACCAAGTGAGCTAACGAATTCATTTTTACCGCTAATTTTATGTATGATCCTTAAACAAAATCCGACGAAGCGCTTTATTATCACCAATAATCTCAGCACCGGATGACTTGTCCATCATTTGGCGCGTGGGTGCTTCGGCCAGGGCCATCGAATCTGCTTCTGCCATGTCGGTTTTGTCAGTTGTCTGCAGCAGCCGCGATTTTGTCGTCATGCCCAAAATTGTTTGCTCTACGGTGTTTTCCACACAGAACTGCCAAGCAAATGTCTCTCGTGTCTGTCCAATCCGATTGATGCGGGAAACGGCCTGCAATTCTAGTGCCGTATTCATAAGCGGCTCGCACAAAAAGACATGGTTGGCATTTACGAGTGTGAGACCAGCAACATCCGCTTTTGCATGCAACAGCAGACACGCGACACGAGAGTCAGTACGGAACTCGTTGATGCCGACATTCGACTTCGATGTCACGGCATATATTATATCATTCTCTGCGAACGCAGTTTGCAGAACCTTGAGCATTGTTACCCATTGCGAAAACACAACAATTTGGGCCGTTGGATCCTGTGACCGCAAATAAAGAACGTGCTTAACGATCATATCGATTTTGACACCATAATTCCGCGGTAACGGGATTTGGTGAATTTGATTGTAAAGACGATGCGAGATAGGAAGGTACAAATTACTCGCATGATTATCATCATTAGCATTGGCATCATCACCACCCGGCTGACCATCTGCAATCGGCTCTGAAGATACCCGCGAGTCGGCAGTAGAAAAAGTGCGCACTTCGGAGAATTTCAGCCTACGATTGCAAAGTGGGCAGGTTTTTCTGGTATGAAGCCAACTGTGTAAACAGTCAACACAGAAGAAATGTCCACAAGGGGTGAGCGCACCATTCACAATGGGTTCGAGACAGATTGTACAAGTCTCATTGGGCGCTTCCTCGCGTTTTTGGGAAACACTATGGTTCGAGCCTTCCATATTGCGAAGATATTTCTGATCTCGTAATTTGTCGGCGATTTTGTGGGAGACTCGCGAAATTTCAGCTCTCTTGTTTTGAACCAGCCTGGAGAAGTCTGTCTTGTCACCAGTATCTATATCGGTGACTTGGTCGCTGAGGTCCTGTAATTGTTTGTAATAGTCGACCCGCGCGTTGTATAGATTCCCCATACTTGAATAGCGCTCTTGGCATTCGCGGACCTCGCCTTGCAACCTGTTACGCACACTCACCGGAGCATGGGCTGCTCGCAAGATGCTAGTGAGCGGTTCACGATCATAATGAAGCAGAGCTATTATTTCCTCACGTCTCTCGATGAGCTTCAATGCCAGCTCGGCGTCCCCACTCTCTTGAGGCGAAGGGCTCGGTTGAACATTACCACCATTAATTGCGGCTGCCCTATCTCTGAATACTACTTGAAGAATTTCAAGATAAACGAAAGCATATTCTTGAAGATCAAGCGTTTTGCTATAAGCGTCTGTCTCTGCCTGCACTCCCGCGCCGAGTTCTTCTTGCTTTTTGGTGTGCTGCTCATCCATTAGAGGTTGACCCAATATTTTGTGCAGTTCCTCCACAATTTCACGAGCAAATTTACCCAAGTTATCCACGATCTTCGATTTCGGGCTGCTGCAATATTTGCTTGTGTTCACGAGCTGCAAAGGCTCATAACTCTTGTTGAGTTCCAGTACTCGCGATTCTGCCTCCTTCAAAATCTCTATCCGGACTTTCTCGGCAAGGTCGTAATATTCTTTTTCGTTTTTCATGTTTTCCTTCAAGAAATGCTGATTTTCTGGAGACTTTAAATCTTCTTCTTTTTCCACTCTCAGCTTCAACCGTTGAGAGCTTCGGAAATAGCCGGTCCCTAGAAAGAAGTAAACACGATGCAAAAGCTCTTCGAGAGACCTTTGACGCTGCTTAAACATTTTCAGGCGATTTGCTGATACAACAGTGTTACGCCGGGCATCAAAAATCTCCGCATCACTATATTTAGACTTGCCGTCGTCTTTGAAATCTTCATCTTCCACTTCTAGAATATCAGCGGATTGCACGGAAGCTCCTATGTGCTCCATTTTTGATTTGTGTTCATTATGGATTCTCGAAATAACAGCAATCTGATCTGCTGCCGCGGACAATTGTGCCTGAACTTGTTCCAAGACATTTTTCCAAGTATCAATAGCTAGATTCAGTTGGTCATTCTTGTCCAAAAGTTGCCCTAGCTCGACCTCGGCGTTGATCAATTTGCTTTGTTCAGTCCACACTTCGCTATCTGCTTCGTCAACGAGTTGGGTGAGCACTTGATCCAAGGTCAGTGCAAGCACCTCTTGGGATCCCAGACCGATATTCCCCACTGTGTTGCCAGCAAGCTGAGAAGGTTGGGCAATAGTATGCGAACAAATCTGACGCAGCCTCAGCAACCACTTGCTCAAATTACAATTAGAAGATTTCGCGTCTTCCTGGAAATCGGCTAGCAGCCGTTTGTACCGTAGCCTTTCGACCGAGGAAAATTTGAGCAAAATCAGCTTGCGATGCTGGGTTGTCAAATGGAGCTGGTCAGCGACGAGTGGCCTAGTGTGACGCATAGCCACCAATCGCATCGACTGGTCGAGATCTATTGGCGACGCAATCAGGCGTTGCCAACAAGGCCCTTCAACGAAGGGATGCAAGTCCAAAAATTTTGTAATTCCACGCATATCCTCGAGACTGTTCTTCACTGGTGTGCCGCTTACGGCCCATGCGTGAACGCGAGGGATTCGTCGTGCCGTGAGCGCAGCCGAGCTGTCGCCTGTGTGTACCATCTGTACCTCGTCAAGAACGACGCGCCAAAACTGTACTTCAATGAGTGTTGACCGGCGTGTAGTCTTGGGAAGCGCATCCTCATTGCCAAATACGTCCTCGAATTGATATCGGGAAGATCGCTCTTGGCGTTTTTTTTGAGTACTCGTGTACGGAAACCATCGAGATAACTGATTGTAGGTAACGAATGCAACATCTACAGCCGCCAATTCATTAATGGGCGTGTATGGGTCTTCTATAACCAGAGTCTGCAAATTAGGTGAGTGCAGCTTCACTTCAGAGACCCATTGTTGAAGAATTGTTCGCGGAACAATGACCAATGTGGTACCTATTTTCGGCAACGCACCGAGTTCCTGGAAGCTCTTTGATGGTCGCGAGTTGAGAGTCACCAATGACAGCATCTCCACTGTTTTTCCCAGTCCCATTTCCTCAGCAAGAAGCCCCTTTCCTTGGTACTCGGGGCCAGTATTGGCTGGCAGCGGGTCCTGCGACGATGTACGGAGAACGTATGGATTAGCCCATAACTCACCAACCTTGCGCCAGCCCAAAGCAGGGGCAACCACATAATCTCGGATGCTCGGGTCAAGATCCTCAACCTGACCATTGTCGTTGAGTGCTTTCCCCTCCCGACGCAGACACCAGTTCACCGATTCGCGTTGATATGGCATTAATGACGTCCTCAATCCTGGTATTGGGAACTCAGGGGCATTTGCTGAGCTCTCCCGGGATCTTGTGATGCTGTGCAGCAAGTCCGCCGGAGTGGCAGTGTAAGGGACAGGATTGACAAGAGACGGGTCTTCCAGTGCATAAGCCATGAGCTTCAGGGCTAATGTCTGCTGTCTTTGCAGCAGCACTGAGCCATCAGGCACAAGGGCGAGTCCGAACTCAACGACAACAGCCCGGCTAGGCAATACTTTCATAAAGGGTCCCCGCACACTAGCTATGGTAAGCTGTTGGTGCTTGATCTGGGTACAAAGCTCGCCCTCGTATGCAAACTCACTTGGTATTTTTGCAAGATCAAAGCGTGTAGAATCGGTTTGCTGGATTTTTCGTCGCTTGCGTCTCAGCTCAGGAAATCGTTCATTCACCGCCTCTGAGTTAGTCACAACCACGAGTTCACCTGCTTTATTTTGCCTTAGGCGGACATTGACGTTGCTGTTTACAGCAATTGAGTCCGGGGCTGCATCGCAAATGGGTACGACTCGATCCAATAGCAGAAGGCAGTGGGCCGGCGGAAACTCGTCCAGGACCTCAGCGGCGGGCAAGTGGCGGAAAGAGCTCTCCAAGAATTGAGGATCTACTTCATGAGGCCCGGAATTACTCCCGCCGTTCGGCTGGCCGGCCTCGTCGGCCTTGCCATCGTTCATGATAAGGATTTATATCACTTACTTAACCATAACCACTACCGTACATTCAGGACCACCAGGGAAGATGTTTTAGAGGAACCACAGGATGACATTTTTCATGTATTCAAGTAGCCGAAATTCGGCTTATTCTTAGTATTTCATAACTTTCTGCTGGTTTCCCGCGGCCGCGTTCTTGCGTTCGTCGGCCAATCTCTGCTTCTCCCGAAGGATCGCAGCGTCACTCTCTCCACGGGCCCGCGGATCGCCCTGTTTTTTATTCTTACCCTTCTCGTCCTTCTTCTGGTTCTTTTGACGGGCAAGTTCACGCTGGTTTCCGCGGGACATCTAGATGGTGACAACGAGTGAGCGAGTTTAGGGGTTTCCCACCACGTCTATAAGTTCCGGGGTACAGCTGGTCGCTAGCGTCACTACGAACATGCCGCCCAAAAATGTGAAAAAGGCAAAGAAGCTTTTCGAGAAAATGAAGAAGGAGAAGGAAGAAAAGGAGAGGGAAGGCTCGCAGGCGCCCGAGGATTCCAAGCAGTCGTCCATGGAGCCGGAAAGTGCTGATCCGGTGACAAAAGAGGATGACGACAAAAGCACTGGTTCAGATCAGGATGAAACTTCTGAAGATACTGCCAAAGATACTACTGTTGGTAATGATCCCTCATTGGAGTCTAAACTTGAGGAAACTAAAGAATCTGAGGAGTCTAAGCCTGAGCCGAAAGAGTCTGAGCCAAAAGAGTCTGAGGTGAAAGAACCTGAGGTGAAAGAACCTGAGGTGAAAGAACCTGATGTGAAAGAGCCTGATGTGAAAGAGCCTGAGGTGAAAGAGCCTGAAGTGAAAGAGCCTGAGGTGAAAGAGCCTGAGGTGAAAGAACCTGAGGTGCAAGAACCTGAGCCGAAAGAACCTGGAATTTCTGAGGAACCCAAGGAAACTAAAGAGATGAGGGAGGATAAGCCCGAGACCATGCCTGTGGTTGAGTCTAAGAAGGAGGAGACTGTGCCCGAGAAAGATATCTCCGACTTGAAGATATCGGAACCCAAGGAAGCTGAGCCCAATGATGCTTCAGAAGCAAAGGAAGACGCATCGGATGCTAGCAAACAGGTCCCAGAGCCCATTCAAACGCCTGGAGAGCCTGATATCACAACAGAGGCCAAAGTTGAGGGTCGAGAGAAGAAGGAGCCAGCTGAGGCGCCCGCGGCAGAGAAGGAGGAACCGAAGGTGACTGAGCCAGCATCAGTCAATCCCACAATTGAGCCAAAGGAAGTGCCCGAAGAGCCAAAGACCGCCAAGCCAAACATTGCTGAGCCCAAGGCCGACTCTGCAGAGATCAGTACTAGAGCACAGAAGGACTCTGTAAAGAAAACCGAGTTAATTGCATCGCTGCGACAAGAAAATGAGGATCTTCGACTGCAGAACGAGCAATTGCAGCGACGGATCGCGCAACTTGAAGGAGAGCTGGATATGGCCAAGCGCCCTGACCTGGAAGTGTCGCTTTCTCCCCAGTACGAGACGATGGACACCTCGCGAAATAACCGGGACCGCAGTACGTCGTTTGTTGAGGCCGAGTTGTACTCCGAAGCAGACAACAGCCAGCTCAGTGGCGAGGAAATGGAGAAATGGAAGGGCTTCCAGCTTGACATGCGGAAATGGCGCAACAGCTCGGCGATCGGCCCGATTGTTTCTCTTTAGATATTATCGTATTATTTTTTTTCTTTCACGATAGATGCTGTTTTATATGTACAATTAAAAGAAAAAAGAAAGCAGTGTTTAGCTTGCCCGACAGAGCAGCTCGCCCGAAAGATTACGTTTCACGGCGTCGTGGATCTCATGCACAGACTTCTCCTTGTTCTTAGCCCGCACGAACATGACTTCGCCCAGGGAGAGGGCCTGCACTTTCCCTAGGGGCCGCCCCGTGCACAAGCCGACCAACTCGGCGTGCGATGCGAACACTCTTCGGTTCGGGTGGCTAACGAGTCTGAACTTGCTGAGGACGGGCTCGAAGTTCCGGTACTTCATTCCGAGCCACAGCCGCCGAGTGCTGATATTATCGAAGGTCGTCGGCGTGTATTCGGGGTCGGGCCCGCGCAAATCGCCTCGCTGGACCGACGACAGGAACCCTTCTTTATATAGACCCAGAGCGATCTGGAGATGGAGCTTCGACAGCGGGATCGATGTGAGGGGTTTCTTCACCCGCCCGACATTCTGCAGGTGTGCACAAGTGTTCGCGAGATTCACGAGCGACATCGAGGATCCGGCCGGCTCTTGATAAATTTCAGACTGAGGTCGGGGGTTATGTAAAGCTGGGTAGGCGCCTTGACCAGGGTGTGGTGGGTCAGGTGACGCGGGCACACCACCACCATATCGCGCGCGGGTGTTTGGGCCGCCGGCACAACATAATAAACGCGAGGCATGTTTAGTTTGCTTAGGACGCCGCTGCGAGATGGCCTGCGCAGCGTGCAGATGCCGCTTCGCCATACTAGCTATCTGCGCAGTTCTGTGCGGATGCCGCTGCGGTACTACTCAACAAACAAGAACGAGATGCCGAAGTTCCGCTACTTTGTGCTTCTCACTGCCCTTGGCGTGGGGGGCTCGGTGCTGGCGCTCAAGTTCGTTGGTAACAAGCGCTCGCGGGGCGAGATCAGCGCTTCTGACTACGAGAAGCTGAAGGCGCAGCCGGCGAAGCGCGCGTTCTCTGAGGACGAGGCGTTTGTCGTGTTTGTGCTCGGCGGCCCCGGCAGCGGGAAGGGCACGCAGTGCGACAAGATCGTCAACAACTACAACTTTGTGCATCTGAGCGCTGGTGACCTGCTGCGCGCCGAGCAGAGCCGTCCCGGGTCGCAGTACGGCGAGCTCATTAAGTCGTACATCAAGTCAGGACAGATCGTGCCCCAGGAAATCACGCTCGGCCTCCTTAAAAACGCGATGACCGAGGCCAAGGGTCGTGGATACATCCACTTCCTGATTGACGGGTTCCCGCGTAAGATGGACCAGGCGCTCTCGTTCGAGGAGACGATTGTGCCGTCGAGATTCACGCTGTTTTTCGAGTGCCCCGAGCAGATCATGCTGAACCGGCTGCTGAACCGCGGCCTCACGAGCGGCCGCTCTGACGACAACATCGACTCAATTGTGAAGCGGTTCAAGACGTTCGTGGACGACTCGATGCCGGTCGTCGAATACTTCGACAACGCGGGCAAGGTCGCGAAGCTGCGGTGCGACGAGTCCATTGACGAGGTCTACGCGAAGGTTCAGGAAGCCCTGAAAAAGCACGGCGTCGTGCCGCGCAAGTGATAGCATATTTAAAAGAACGCTTTAGAACTAGTTAGTCTCTAAATAGAGCCTCCAGAGCCAGCCTCCAGGGCCAGCCTCCAGAGCCAGCCTCCGGGGCCAGCTTCATTTGAGACCCCGCTCCTTAGCAAGAGTTTCGATCCGGTCGCGTACATCGGCCAGCGTGGACGGCTTCACTTTCAGCGGCTGGCCGGTTTTCTGCAAATGCGCGGGCGACTGGTTGTGGTTTATGAGGGCTAAGTTGTCCTTGAAGCCAATTCTGCACGCAGTGCAGTAGAACTGCGCACTGCTCATAAATCTAGACTGCCCAAAGCTCGCAAACCGGCTGCAGAGTGTCGTGCCCTCGTCCACAACCCCGGCCGGCCAACTTCACCAGACCAGCCTTCACCAGGCTACCGAATTGCCATTGCTAACAAATTCGTGTATATAATCATTACGTATCCTATTCTGATCTCTCGACATTGGCCTGCGCCTTCGCGGCGTTGACGACCTGGATGAACCGGTCGCCCGGGTTGTTGGCGTCGAGGTACCCCGCTGGCGGCTCGCTCTCGTCCTCGCCTTCGTTGGGGATCTGGAGATGGTTGAGCATCTGGCCGAGCAGCACGCGCTCGTAGGCGGCTCTCCAGAGCTTGCGCGCACGCAGCTCGGGGCCGACCGTCGGCAGCAGATCGACCGTGGCGTCGGCGCCGAGCTCCTGGACCCACGGGTCTGCAAGCACCTCGTCGATGGTCACGCGCTCAGCGGGGTCGTACCGCAGCATCTTTGTGACGAGGTCGCGCGCGGCCTGCGACACGTGCCGCCACTGGCGCTCGTAGAAGTAAGGCTTGTACCCGGGCTGCACCTCGGCGACGAAGTCGCTGGCGGTCTCCGCCTGGAAGGGCGAGACACCGGACAGAATCGTATATAGCACGACGCCGAGGCTCCAGATGTCCACGGGTTTGCCGTGGCCCTGGTTCGCAAACACTTCCGGCGCCGCGTAGCCGAGGGACCCGGCCGCGGTCATGATGAGGTCCTCGTTCGACATAAGCCACTTCGCGACGCCGAAATCGCAGAGCACGAGCGGCGCCTGGCCCTCAGGGCTGTCGTACTCGAACAGCAAGTTCTCGGGCTTCAGATCGCGGTGCACAATGTTGCGATCGTGGAGGTACTTCACGGCGCTCGCCACCTCCGTGAGCAGCCTGGCCGCGTCCTGCTCGGTGAACCGGCCGTAGTCAATGATCCGGTCGAACAGCTCGCCGCCCGTACACAGCTGGGTGACCATGTAGAACTTGTCCTTGCTCTCGAACCACTCGTAGAAATGCACGATGTGAGGCTGGTGCAGCCGGGCCAGAATAGCGAACTCATCCATCAGTGCGTGGCTGTCCGAGGGCTTCTGCAGCTTCGACTTCAGAATGACCTTCACGGCCACCTCCTCGCCGGTGTCGCGGCTCCGCGCCTGGCGAACCACGCCAAACGCCCCGGCGCCAAGTGTTTTGCCGAAATCGTAGTGGTGCTTGCGCTCGTGTGATGCCGGCTGTCCCACTGCTTTTTCCACCAACGTCGACCACATTGCCTGGTCTCGTGTTGTTTGGGTGGGTATAGTGGTAGACTGCGGATGCTAATCGGTGCACTCACCTGCGCGGCCGCCCGCCAGGCGGTGTATGCAGGCTCCCAAGGCGCCCGTGGCGGGGGTGTGTCCCAACCCCGCATGACCCAAATCCACATGGCGTGCGGTACATCCGGCAACTCGCCACAGCAACCAACTGACTTTCCAAAAACGCGCCGCCGACCGTATATTGCCGCTACTGTCAATTGCTCACGAACAATCCACCGAATGCCATTGATCCCATCAGTGATGCCGCAGGAAGAACAGAAGCTCGCTCACAGTGGAACGCCCGGCCTTGCCGTGCCGGACAACGCAAAAGACATCAAGGAGTTCGGTGAAGTGCGTGACGTGGACGCGAAAGACCTCAACGCCAAACTGCAGGCCGCCGATGCCGCGAAAACGTCGGACACGCCGGGCATCCACATCCCCAAGGACGCTGAGAACATCGAGGCGTTCAAAAAGGTCAGCGACGTCGACCCGAAGTCGCTCAACTAACGAGAGCATAGCATATAAATATGTATTTTGAAATGTCATTCCACAATATTATATGCCACAAGAAGGCTTTAAAGCACGAGACTTTGGAGGACTAGACTTTGTAGAACCATACTTTGGTCAGTCATTTCAGACCGCCCGGCGTAGGGTAACCCAGCAGTATGTCACTCTATGCGCTGGACGGCCATACGCGCCAGCTGCTCGGCATGAAGAACTTTGAGTCGCCAGACTTCTCGGTTAAGTCCTTTATCGAGCAGCTGAGCGGCTCGCAGCGCCACCTCGATGAGGACCAGCGCCTCGACCCGAAGCCTTACATCCGCACGTTCGAGCTGGCCGCAAAAGAACTCACGCGACTGCACGACGTGGCGCTTGGCCAGGAGGAGTCGGCCAGCATAAACGCCACAGAATTGGCCGAAGCGCGCAACAATGACGTCCAGAACCTCGCCGCGCAGGTGAAAGAGTGCGTCAAGGAGGTCAAGGCGCTCGACGAGGTGTCCAGCGAGATCCAGCAGAGCTCGGGCCCGTTGGGGCACAAACTCGAGTCAATGTCCCTGCAGCACCAGCAGATTTCAAACTATCGCATGCTGACCACAGCCTACCTTACCTTCCTCGCAGGACGCCAGCCCATGGAGCTCACTCGAATGTGGAGCCAAGATGTGCGCAAATGTGCGAAATTTGTAGCAGATTTGCAAGGGCTAGCAATGGCCATCGGACCGCTCAACGGCAAAAAGGACGCGCAGGCCCAGATCGACAAATTCGCCGAGAATCTGGAGAACCAACTGCTCTCGAATTTCCTCGATAGCTACCAGAATTTTGATTTGAGTGGCATGCGCGAGTCCGCAGATATACTCACTGACTTCAACGGCGGCGGCGCGGTAACCCAGGCTTATATCAACCAGCACCGATTCTTCATGAATGTCGACCAGCTGCAGCCAAGCGAAAATGAGGACGAGGACTCGGACGCGATTTGGCGGCAGCTTGGCCACTACAAACTGCCGTACGATGACTTTGTTGCCTTGATCGATAGGTCAGTTCGCGAGATCGGGGAAACGATCGCCCGCGAAACGGAGATCATCACCAAAGTATTTCCCAAGCCCGCTGACGTTCTATCACTGTTCATTCAGCGCACCTTTGCCCAAAAGATCCAGGAAATCGTAAACAAATATATGGATGAAGCCGCGCAGGTCGGCACCATTGCCCAAGTCCGCGTGCTCGGCGTGTGCTACTCGCGGATCAATGCTCTGGTCAATGATCTGCAGAATACATGGTCCGAAAAGGACAGCGGGCTCAGCGATGCAGAGCAACACGAGCTCTCTGCTACGTTGGAGTCTAACTTGTTAGATGCATTTGTTCTCTACTTAGACGACTACTTCGATCTGGAAAAGCAGAACCTCGCTGAAATTATAGACGCAGAGTTCCAAACAGGCACAGACCAGAATGGCATCTCTTCAACAACAGGTACCGTGACCGAGGATGGGCGCATGGACCGGCTGCGAAAGGCCATGCGGAACCTCACCCACGACGATCCTGAAGACGATACACCAAGTAAGGAAAACTCACCGGCTGGTACGCCTATCGAGCCGCTTGGACCAGGCGCTCAGGATGACCCAGATGGTTACGCTTCTGCCCGTTCTAGTCGGTGGAGCCGTCTCCAGCATATGCCATCCGAGGGTGTGCACAATGTTCTGGCCGCCTTCGGCGAAGCAATTGCCCGCGAGCAAATTCTGCGGAGACCAGCTAACTTCGCTGCCGACGCAACTGCCCTCTATAACCTGCTCACACGTGAACTTGGTGGCCGGTACATAAGCGCGACGATTGACCACGCCTTGGCTCACAGTCTGAAGATCGAGGCCAAGTATGCAACCAATTGGTCATTTATTGAAAGCATCAAGACATCTGGCCATGCATTGCGGCTGCTCTCTGCATTTGTGAAAACTGTGCTGTTTGCAATGGTCCAAGAACATCCGCAAACCCAGCAAAATATGGCTGATGCTCTTAACACATACATCCTAAATGTTCAGCGTTCATGTCTGCACCTCATGGAGCAGTCAGCAGACATTATGCATTTGCGAACTCGATACCTGCTTAGCAGGAATTCTAAGCGCGACTTTGTGGAACCGCCGGGTGGAAGTGCTGGCTCGGTCATCAGTGTTGAAATCTTACATGAGCTCCAGGCCTTCGAGACAGCGGTCAAGAGTTATTTGTCAATTGAAAATAGTCAAAGAATACTGCGGTTGGTCTCAATCAATTTGTGCGATGACCTGCTCAACCACGTGCGCCAATACACTATCAGCATCGAGGGAGGAATGGCCCTGAGTAACGACATTAACAAGCTTGACGACTTGGTTTCAGATGAGTTTACCTCAGCTCGTGATGTTGCGGACAAGTTCGCTACACTCAAGGCTATAACCAAATTGTATTCTTCCGAACAATCGCTTCTCTCTTCCCTCTTACGAGACTCTCATCTGAGTAAGTTGCCCCCGCATCAATTGCGGGGACTCATTGAACAGCGTGCTGACAATAATTATAAACTTGTGAACATGCTGTACTTTAACGGCGAGTACAGAAGCCACAGTTGATTGTGACCATATAGTAATCTTCGTTTTTTTTTTCTTCCCTTTTCTTTCTATTCCTATCTATTAATTTTTTTACCCTCGTCCAGCTCTATGTTTTCTCATAGTAAATATAATCAAATGTAGTTGAGGCTAGGTCTTCAATATTATCAGTTCCGAAAATGAATCTCAGAACGTTATGTGATGCATGCGGCTTTTCTGTTAGATACGTCCTAAGATTCGCCCATTAGTCTAATCGGCCAGGGGCCGGACGCTACTTAATACGCCAATAAAGCGTAACCGCCCAACCCTGCTTCCACAAATACTTTATTTCGGCTTCCAGAAAATATGAAACGTAAAGTTAAGGGCAGGCAGATCAGGGGTAAAGCCCTAGGTTTCTGCCAAGTTCTTGCGTAATTTGCCCGAAAAATTCATATCAAAAAATCATCTCTACAGATTTGCTATGTCCAAGATTCTGACGTCAATTGGCGTCATTAAGTCCCTTCTCTCTCGGTACTTTCGACCTGCAGATGACGATGCCTGGGGGAGGGGGGGAGGCTGAGAGTGCATCCCCTCGCCCCCTCTAGAGTGTGTTCCTAGACCCCACCCACCCTTTTTTCGTATGCCAATACCGGGTGTACCCACCAAGAAGATGATATCGTGGGTGGGCACTATACATTGCATTAGAAACTCTGAGCACATGGGCACCATGCGGCGGATATAACTCGATAAACTTGCTGAATTAAAGCATTGATTTAGGATAAGAAACTTTTTACCGGTTAATCGTATAACACGCACTTGTAGATCGCTTGATCTTGTGCGGCCGCGCTCGTAGAGGATTTCCTAACACGGGCAGGGACGGCGTGCGTTATAGGTGTAATCTCTTACAAAGCAATGACATAATTGCATGACACTGCATATGATGTGTTCTGGTTCGCGGCACCCCACCCTAACAGGGAAAGCCGTCGGCCCTCCACCTTCCATCTAGTTAGAGGATACCTAAAGTGTGTTACCACCTTAGAGAGTTGAAGGAAGGAGAAGGTAGGTCTAGAAAGCAGAGACTATCCTATATTCGATAAATCACGTCTCAGAGGCGCCTTTCCTCCCTCTCGAACCAAGAAGTCGTTTACCCGAAACTCGCCCCCCAATCCAACAGGTGAGCGGCACACCAGACTAAAGTCCATTAGTATGAGTATCGGTGAAGATTTTGGGTCTCTTGGCCATGTGGAAACAATCGGCCCGCAGGGCACACTTGTTTCGCAGGAGACTATTGGGCCCAATGATCTCGCGTTCCAGCCAGCGCTGCATAGTAAGCTGGAGTATCCTGCGAATGTCGAGGAGATCGAGAATCCCGAGCTTGAGCATGCTAGCGTTGGTGATGACTTCCTCGCTGATCCGGCTTTCGGGCACAAGGGAGTTCCCCAAATAACACCTCCGCATTCGGATATGATGTCAACCATGGATCTCCGCCAGGACCCGATGAACCAGCATGTCCCCCATCCGTCCGCCTTCTACGATTCGGCCTCTCCCTCTGTGCCCATGAACGCACCCAACTTCCCGGCACCAATACCTAACGACTCTTTGACAGCTGGATTTAATCCGCCATTCGTTGTCGATCTACCGTTTGTGAGGCGGACCATGGATGGTGTGAATAGAATCCTAGGTGTGGATCTCGGTGGAACTGAGGTTGGTGAAACCGCGTTAATGCTCAAGCCCAACAGTGACTTAAGGAATGACGAGGAAGATAATCGCGAGGGTGGTAACTCCAAAGCGGAGGTGTCTCATGTGAGACTCATCAGTGATGCATGTGGTTATATCACAACGAGTGTGGCTCGAGCAGTTTTGGAAGCGGCGCGAGAGTCCTACATACACCAGAAAGAGAACGACCTACCACCTATGCCTCCCCAAGCACCAATTAGAAAGAAGCGTGGCGGCATTCTCGGCTTCAAAGAGTTGGCGACCCGGTCAAATCTCAGCCCTTGGCATTTCCATCGTGTATTCCGCTTCGTGACGGGTGTCACGCCGAAGGCATATGGCGAGGCCCTTTGGGAATTCTTGATGATTGAGTCCGGGTTCAATCTTGATAACGAAGAATTGACTATTAACAAGGCTCCTGAGGTGGCCAAGAACAATAACAACTTAGCGCCCTCTTCGGCAAGCTCGTCTCAATCTCATTCCCCAGCGCAGTCTAGTGCGGCCACTAAAGATACCTCCAAATCCCCAGTGTCTTCTCCAGATGACACCCTTAAGGTAGAGGGCGAAAATCTAGAACTGGCTCGGGCCCGAAGTGGCCGCAGACCCTCTCCAGTGGATGATGCAAAGGCAAAGCAGCAATCTTATGCGCCACTTACAGGCCCTGTTGCCCCCGGAAGAGTCAGCAAGAGCGGGTCCCGATCCCGTGGTGCTCGTTCCCGGTCGAGAAATCGGTCGCATTCTCAGAGCCAGGTTTTCAATGCTTTTAAGTCAGAGACCGGTGCTGTCGAGAACAAGCAACCAGTAAGAAGAGGCCGCTCGTATAGCCGAGTGACCCAGAGACCGGCTATGTTGAAGGAGGAGCAATTGATGGGCGGTCCTAGAACTCCAGTAACAGCATCAGACATGACGACTTTCTCACCTCAAACGCCTATCAATGGCATGGCCACTGGTACCCCCATGACTAGCATTCCTGGTCCTATGACCGGAATGCCCATGAATGGGATGCCGGGAATGAATGGAATGTCACAACTGGACATGCCAGAAGATGCCATCGTCGATGGGTTCCTCCCCAACTATCAATTTGACGTCCCAGACATGAACTCTTTGACGTTGTATCCATCAAGTGGTAATGAGCCCATGCCAAGTATGCCTCCACCAATGAGCGGTGATACAGGGGTGAAGATGCCCGACAGTATCGCTACCGGGGACGGCATGTATCAGGCACCTCATCTGAATCAGATGCAGTACCGAAATGAGTATTCGAATGAGTACCAAGGGTCAACGGCGGAGGATCCGTTTGATTTCAGTGCCTTGCATACCAACTATAACCCCCAAGAAGCCTATATTGCCAATTCGCAAGTACCCCTTTCTCGTGTGAGTCCCTCTCGTGTGAGTCCTCATGAGAACCTTAATCCTCAGAATGTTGATCCGCAAAACCTGACGCCACAGAACCTGACACCGCAGAACTTGACGCCACAAAGCCTAACTCCGCAGAATATAACCACACAGAACATGGCTTCGCAGAATTTCACTCCGCAAAGTGTCAATCCCCAGAGTTTGAATCCTATGCGGCCTCGTGGACATCAGCGTACGAAGAGCGACCAACTGGTCAGTCACGTTCCTAATCACCAAATTGGGAAGCACCATCGCACACAAACCGCGGTAGATCCTGTGAGTTTCAACAATTTCAAACTCAGTCACATGCAGAATGTTCGCCCGTCGCCGCCACCATCCGCTGGTCCGGAGAATGCGCTGGCGCATTCTGAACCAACGAGTGACAAGACATCTGACTTCTTATCTGACACTTTGAATTGGGAAGCCGAGTCCCAGCAGCCGTCTTTCTACTCAAATTTAGACGACACCAACCCCAGTGACATATCAGGATTGCCATCGGCATTGATTGGCGACGAAGACCCGCCGTTGCTGCCCACATGGAATGACGAAGGTACCAATGCATACACAATGTACTGAATTAAGTCTATTTATTTAGTCATCTCTCTTTCTCTTTCGCGCGTACTCCGAAATGTGTGACCATATCGTGCATATCGTTTGCGTTGGCGCAGTTCTTCCTCTTCAGCTCGTAGAGCCTTGGATTTCACCCTGTACTGCTGCGCCCGAGGGTCAGAAGCTATTCCACTATCACCCGGGAAATGATGCTGGCTTTCCAAATTGATCACTCTGAGCCTCGTGCCCTCATTGTAACCATCCAAGACGAACGTGTTATCTGGTGATTGGGGCTCCTCGCTTTCAGAATCACTTTGCTCGCAGGTCAGATCGGGAGCTGTTTTATAGATACACTTACGTGTATAGACATCCGTACCATGCATACTGTCGTCGAAACTGAGATCCGACTTTGACCGAGAGTGTGATTGGCGTCTAGAAATGGATCTAGGCCGAGAAACAGATCGTGGTCTATTACGAGAGCGGAATCTGACTTCATCATCCTCGACTTCACACTCGAGAGAATCAATTGCGGCCAGCGCTGATTCAGTTTCGTGGTCTGGTCTTCGGCTGCGGAGAACGACGTGCGGCGGCACAGGTGGCGGGACATTTGCATCTACGGGGCCCCTGGAGCCTGAAAACCGCGTCCTGTTCTTTTGAGGCGACGCCTGGGACAAAAATGATAGTTGTGATGAAATTGAAGAACCCGAGTGAGAACTCGAGGGTGATCTATTAGTTGGAGATATGGATCTCATTTCTGGAGACATCATGGTCGGAGAGCGGTTGGCCAAAGCAGGTGAAGCGGCTATACCATTGTTGTCTGGGGCTTCATAATATGCGGGCCACTTCACGGGACTTGGATTCCACTGTGTATGGGTTGACATTGGTGACTGTGAAGGAGGTGGTAGGATTGGAGACACGTCAAGACTATGCACAGACTTTCTTCCAACTGGAGAATTGTGTTCCTTGATCGGTTCCCTTATCTGTGACTTTTCTGGAGGTGGTGGCCGAAGGAACGGCATATTATCGACATCTAGCACAGCACTAGAGTAAGCCGAACAACCGCTGCCCGTATCCGACTTGCTCAAATGGGAGGGGACGTTACCCATGATTATAAGCTCAGTTTCTGGTCTCAAAACCGAATCGGTTATTAAAATTGGCGCTCGCGCCCCTACGGTAGTTTTTATCGGGTGGCAGGATCAAGGGCACGGGTTGGCAGCTTTAATGGCTGATCATCCCGCGTGCTAGATTATTATCCGGGCAGGGGTTATGTGGCTGTAATTGATTTCCCTGCCCCGCAGACGCTCCGCCCGCCATTTCATTTCCATTGCTTGCATACACTTAAGCGACCGACGCTTATGACGGCGCTCATTTTTCTTTATTTTTTTTTGTTTCACTGATATAACTAATTTAAGCTCTACGCAAATATAATTGCATTATCAACATGGTGATCTTCTCTTTCGTGGAGAAGGATACACCCTGAACGAAAAAGCCCTTCAGAAGCTGAGCGTTCACCCCATTGAACCAGCCCCGGAATCCGTCCTGCTTCAATGAGTCCCACATCTGGGATATAATATAAGATCTTTTTCTGCTGGCTTGCACCCGAGTTTTGGCCTGAATGATCGGATACGTGAGTAGCGTTGCAATTGCCTTCGCGAATGCAGCGTTCAAAAAAACTGCGAGTGCGCCTCGCGATTTATAGTAAGAGCTCAAGAGATGGTAAAAGTAGTAAGCTAATGATGGATTCATTGCTAGAATCGTGGTCGCCTTGTACCCGGACCAAAACCCAGTCACCCCTTTGCGAGCGTAGATCTCTCGACAGTAGTCAATAACTGATTTAGAAGAATGCATTTTTTCGACTTGTTTGAGGATCACAATATTTTTAATTGGCGTGGTCACTAATTTGCACAGAAGTCCCGCCAATGAGCCGTAAAAGAGTTCATATTGAACACCGAGAGTCCTTGTGAATCGCGCGCCTTTGCGGCGCATTGATCTGATGTGGCCTGTTCGCAAGTACTCGTAGGCATAGAAGTACAGGAAGGATTGAAGAAATGTGCCTAGAAGGTCATCAAAGCAGCCTTTATAAAGAGTACACCAACCCTCACGGGCAATGATATGCTTGAGTGTTTCGACAATTGATGCCTGCTCGTGGGGCGTTATTCTACCAGATCGCTGAACTTGCTGCCGGACAACCACAATATCTAGTGGAAAAAAGGAAAAGCTAGCAATACTGCTACCAATCGCGCCGCTGATCGCAGGAACTAGTGTTGGGATTTCCGCCATTTCATGGCATACGATGTGCGAAAAATGGGTAAGGTGGGAAAAGGCCGGTGTCGGTGTCGGCAAGTATGGCTCGGTGAATGGCTTTAGATATATAGGTATTGAATTTTAGTGTACACGAGGTTCTGAACATTTACAACAATGATGTCAAAAGTATCACGGGCCCGAGCACCTTGGTCCCCTCGGTTCTCGGCGTCGTCCGTTCTTGGGCGATGGCGGATAGTAACATGATCGCTTTTGCGGGCTAAACATACCTTACCCTGAAACTCCTTCAACTTCATCGTCAGTAGGTTTACATTACCAGAGTTACCCATATTATAGTCGAGGTATTTTGCCGTTGCGCGGTCTTTGTTTGCATAGGCCGTGACTCACCCTGACATCGGACATTTTACCAGCTATAGCCTTTCTCAATATGGCTCCTAAACATATGACCGAACATGGGCCTAATTCGAGCAGCGCGGCAATTCTTATGAAGCAGTACCGGGAGCTCACAAACCCCAAGAAAAGCATTCCATCCTTTCACATTTCGCTCATCGATGACGATATTTACCACTGGAGTGTTGGTGTCATGATTCTCTCCGAGGATTCGCCTTATCATGGCGGATACTTCAAGGCCCAGATGGACTTTCCGTACGACTACCCGTACTCGCCTCCGAAGTTTCGATTCACCCCAGCGATCTTCCATCCCAACGTCTACCGCGACGGAAACACCTGCATTTCCATCCTGCATCGGTCTGGAGACGCCACAAGTGGCGAACCGGACGGCGAGACATGGAACCCTGTTCAAAGCGTTGAGTCTGTGTTAATATCCATCGTCTCGCTTCTGACAGATCCTAACATCAACTCTCCGGCCAATGTCGATGCTGCGATGGCGTGGCGCAAGGATCGCGCCAGCTATGACCGCCAGGTCGCAGAGGAGGTCGCTGCATCTAAGAAAAACATTCCCCACGGATTCAAAATGCCAGAAGCGACATCCAAAGCCTATGTCGCGAACCAAGTGGAGGCGAAAGAAGACGTTGTGGACGACGACTTCTGGTACGAGAGCGATCTCTCCGGCGAGGAAGACGAGGAGTACATGTCAGACTAGTTAGAATTAATACGTAATTGAACAGGTAACCATTGTCCGCACTGAAATGCAAAAAATCAGTCGCGTTCGTGCTAAGCGCTGAATTGTTTCATTTCACCGCTCGATCAAAGACGGATCAGTGCAAGACACTACATACTGTCAAGCATTGAGTGCCTACATACTGCATGGATCTGGTGCCAAGATCCCAGAGGGGTGGCGACCCAGGCTAAAATTGCGCACTGGAGGTTCCACTGCAATCGACGCGCTATGGACATAGGAGGATACGGAATACTCACACCAGATAATTCGGACTCCTCGTGTCGTGATCAACACAAGAAGAACTCGTTTCCATGGCATATAGAGGAAAGTGAATCAGTACTCGATTTTGCCGGCATGTCTGACACTTACGCGAAAGAAGAAACCAAAGAGTCAACTCTACCGGTTTCATTAGACATTCCCTATAGATTTTTAAACACCGGGGCAACATGTCCAGGAATTGGCTACGGCATGGGCGGTGAAGGCAAAGAAACAACCGAGGAACTGTACGCTGCCGTGCGTGCAGCCATAGATTCTGGATATCGCAGTTTTGACACAGCGCCACTATACCAAGACGGCACTATAGAAAGGGTTTTAGGCCAGGCAATTCGTGACTCTGGTGTTGATCGGTCCGAGTTCTTCGTAGCGACGAAAATCTGGCCGACCTTTGCACGCAAACCGCATAAATCACTCGAGCTGTCTTTGAACAATTTGGGTCTTGAATATGTCGATTGCCTGTTGCTGCATTGGCCAATTCCTCTGAAGCCGGTCCCTGGCGAAATATACGCCATTGGCAGCACCTGGGACGCTGGCTGGGACTACAAAAAAACGTGGATCCAGATGCAGCAGCTTCCAAAGTCGCAAGTGAAGGCAATAGGTCTCTGCAATTTCACAGTTAATCGATTGAAGCAATTGTTATCGTCGCCATCCACAACCGTAGTACCAGCGGTGCTGCAGGTAGAGGGTCACCCGGAACTGAGCCAAAAAAATCTCATGAACTTCTGCCGAAAGCATTCAATCCAAGTATTTTGCTATTCTCCCCTAGCCAAAAACCAACTCCACAATAATGTGATCAATCATATTGCCAAGCAGCACGGTGTCAACCCTGCTCAGGTCGCTATAAGTTGGGCTGTTCAGAGAGGCACTGTACCACTACCCAAATCAGTCAACAAGGATCGTATTCGGGGGAATATCCAATTAGTAAAGCTTTACGAGGATGATATGGAGCTGCTGGATTCGTTGGGGCGGCATCCTCGTCGAATGGTGAATCCGAGATTGTTCTTCGGTCACGACATCTTTGAGAATAATATCGATTGTTATGAAGACGAGACCGTTGAGTATAAGGATGATGCTCACAAGCCAAACGAAGAAGGAAATCAGCGCAAGCGCCGTTAAAAAAAAATATTTATTTTTGTTCTATACAATTTCTTTAATGTTTGTTTTCTTTCTCTAACTGCTACAGGATAGCTGAGTATCACGATCCATGAGATTGAGCTTATCATCCATATACCGACGGGAGTAAATGTCGGGCACAGACCAGGACTCCGCGAATGGGTGCAAGCACATATTGGCAGCTGCGTAGAAAGCATCCCAATTGCCAGTTTCAGCCAGATCGATGACATTAGCCAACACAGAGTTCCGCAAAAGGAAGTTTGGATTCACCTTGTCCATATGCTGCATACGGTTTGGAGTGATATCTTTGAGCAATCGATCCTTGTAGGCACTAAGGAAATCGCTGATGCGCGAGTGGACTTCCTCATCACTTACAGTCGTGGTATTTGTGCGCTCGAATGGCATAAAATCTTGAACATCCTGAGTGTGGGCAAGCTTGCGGAAAAATCGGTTATAGTCAAGCTCACATTCTTGCATTGTGAGTAGGAGCTTCTCAACAAGCTTCTCATCCTCAGATGCATTTCCGTTGCTCGTCAGTCCCAGCCGTGATAGCATGAGTGTTTGATACTCGGACTCATAAACTGATTGGAACTCACGGCCAACACCCATAATCAGATCGGTAGCTATTTTGCCAGATGCTTCCAACTCATGTGAGGGGATTCCATTCACGATATACTCAGCATTGTCGACATTTTCTCCCATAGCAATCAATTCAGCAAGACATTCGGCTAGTTTGATGCAGTTCCACCACATAATGACGGGGGAATTCTTAAATCCATACCGGTTCGTCCAATCGTCGTGGTTCGGTGTGTAGAGAGAACTGAAGGTGTCCATAAATGCAAAGGGGCCATAATCGAGGCTGAATCCAAGGACACTCACATTGTCCGTGTTGAGAACGCCATTCAAGAACCCATACGCCTGACAAGAAGCCATCATTTTAGCGTTTCTCAACGCAGTGTCTCGGAACATCGCAAAGTACCGGTTCCCGAGACCGTCGTGATCAGAAAGGCCCAGGCCGAGTTTGTCGATGCAGTAGTCAGCCAGCTTCCGCAGTTCACGTCGATTTTGCGCCGCTTCGTGGAGCTGGAACGTTCCTATACGAATCCAACTTGGTGCCATGCGGGTAATGACTGCACATTTCTCAACGCGTTCGCGACGTGCCAAGGTAGTCGGAAGATAAACCAGGGACAGACAGCGCTGAGTGGGTATGCCGAGCTGGTGAAGGTATTCACTCACCAGGGCTTCTCGGATACTGGATCGCAGAACGGCCTTACCGTCTGCAAAGCGCGAGTAAGGTGTCATGCCAGCACCTTTGAGCTGCAGATCATAGTCTCCGACGCGGAACAATGTTATTGCTCGACCATCTCCCAATTGCCCCGCCCAGCTGCCGAACTGGTCGCCGGCGTAGTTCTGAGCGTACGGATACATGCCCTGCTCCTCATTTTTCACCACCTTCTGGCCAGCAAGAATAGCAGCGACTTCAGAGTCGTTAATATCAAGCTCAAGACCAAGATCCTGGGCACTGGCGGCCGAGATCCACTTCAATTCATAATCAGCGCGGTGTTCGGGTGCCACCCATGTGAACGATCCAGTGACTTTTCGGGCTTTACGAAGCAATTCTGCGGGCGCATTTTCAGCCTGCTGAATGCTAGGAACTTTAGAATCTGGCGTTAGATATTTTGTCAGAGTCGACGGCTTCGCCACTCGAGACAGCATCCTGGTTGTGGCAAGGTTTCTATCTCAATCGACAGTATAAGAGAACGGAAACTAATACTCTATGTAATATTAGATGCAAAGAAAAGAATGCCTAAAAAAATGCAAAGAATGAATAAAACAGAAAGCAAGGAAGTGTTCTACCAACTAGACACCACTTCCATGTTTTCCGTGTGTGCAAAGTGGGACCCGTTAGGGCCGTTGAAATATTGACGAGCTTCCGAGGAATCAAACGAGCCCGAATCCTGAGTAACAGAAGTGTCCATCCAACTCGAATAGTCGATCTCATTGGCTGTGACATCGTAGCTCTGCTGAACGCGATAGAACTTCTTATTGTCCATCTCGCACTGGAATGGATAGCTATAGTCGAAAGTGTAGTCGTAAAGCCCCGAAACTTCTGACCATCCCGAAGTGGTCTGCCACACTTCCTTCTTATCGGAGCCGTCGATCGTGTTATTGTAGCTAGTTTTTTGCTCCCACTTGATGTCTTGTTGCTTGCCGCCGATTGTGAGAGAAGCCGATGTTGTCAAGTTGCGCTCGACCAAGATGGTGTCATCCTTGTCTCCACTGGGGCTACTGGATTCAAAAGTGGGATCATTGGTGGTTCCTGAATTTTCTTGACCCGAAGTAGACCATGTCAGCAAATTGTACGAAATAATCCAGCTCGATGGCACTTCGGAGTCGTCGACGCCGTTGGACACTTTCACCGAAATTTCAGTAGACTCATCCCACAATGTGGGCAGGAACGGTGTTATATCGATGAAGTACGCGGGCAAGTCCAGTGTGCGAAGGTCCACAAGCGGGCGCCACAAATTGGGATCCACACCACCGGTGAAGATCGTCGGGTATGGCGCGGCGAATCCGGCCAACTGGTCACCAACATACACGTCTACAAACCGGGACGGGCCAGGAGAGGAGTGCTTCGTGTCCCACCAGAATTCGTCTTCACCACTTCCGGAAGCAAAAACGTGAACAACTGCACGGTTCGTAGACCGGTCCAGCGGGCCCACGCTGACACTAATGTTGTCGTCTGGGGCATGCCACGTGGAACCAGGCTTATCGTCAGAGTCTGTGAGGGCTTTGACATCATTTGGCAAGTCATCCAGATCTAAGATCCAGCCGTCCTCGGACTGCGGATCTGAGTCTTCGTCATCGTAGAAGTGAGCTGTGAGGGTAACATAGAAAAGACCCGTGTACGTATTAGTGACACGGTTTTGAATGAGGAAGTTCACTTTGCAGTCGTCCTTGAAGAGTTCTCCATAGTGAGAAACATCTTTGTACACAGTCCACGACATGCCGTGGTTATCCGGCTCGGCCGTCGAACTGCGCCAAATTTCTATATCGTCGATATAGAGCTGGCTGAATCGATCAAAATTCATACCGGTCGAGTCGACCCTCAATTCAAGCACGACTCGGTTGAAGTCGGTAGTATCTGGAGTGAATGACGTGTTGCTGGGGTCAGTCCACGAATTGCCAAATGTCTGGTTGTTGATGATAGTCTGCCGAGCAACTTCATTAGAATAGGCATACTCAGGTGTCACAGAGAAGGAGTCTTCGTGGACAGCAGCGGTGACCGAAGCCCACGCAAACAACGAAGGTATGATTCTCATTCTTGTTCTATTTGAGAATGCGGATAGAGAGTGAACGAGCAATCAATGCTATCAGGTAGGTGGCAGGATTATGATTTTCCTGCTTATTCCTTTCTATTAATTTTTTTTTTCCTTTTTTTTTTTAAATCTGTCTTGTTATAACAGTGCAAAAAGCCTGCTAAGTGCCTTATTTGCGTGATGTGATGATAGCTTATATGCCACGGCCCAGGCCAGGTGGGTCTAGGGCGCCAAGCTAGGAGTAAGGTAAACCGCCGTTCTGCACGTCTCTATGCGCCCAACCCTGAAAGAGCGCGACTGCGCGCATGCCTTATATCGCTTCATCCGCAAAGATTTTTTCCAAAAAATAATAATATTGAATCGAATATTAAACCATATCACGATGGACCCAATTTAAAAAAAAAATGAGTCAGTGAAAACTCGGCAATTTGCTTATCAATGTAATCACGGGGCATAACGGACACCGATGCCGGGGCCCTCAAACATTACGCCGGCGAAAACCTTACCCGTATGCGAGATTCTGGGCACTATAAGCAATTATCCAGATCGCGTGGTAATTATTGGGCTAGGTAGTTAATCGTTGAAGAAAAAAAAAACTGGAACTCTTGCCGATGATATATATTTTTAAAACATCTCTGCTGCAATTCATTTAAAGCATTTATTCTGAACCATTTTTCATTGATAACTTCCGGCTGAAATTTTTTTTTTGGTCTCAAGAAGAATGATTGGTGACTCAAAACTAGGCGCATGTTTACTTCCCTGGTTATGGGGAATGAGCGCCGCCATAGAACACGATAATTAGCGGTTGCTCACACCGAGCCCCAATCCCATAAAAGAGTAAATATCATGATCACCAGGATACTTCCAAATTTTTGTCTATAGTGTTTCAGATTATCATATGCATTTATTATTTTCGCTTAGTCCGTTTATTTTTACCTGTGAGCCGCGCGATCTCGGCTGGTGACACATGAATGCCATGCTCCGAAGCTTTACCAACAGTGTTAATTTTCAAGCCACGATCTCTGAACCGGTTCTTGCTTCTCGTATGACGTTCTTTAGCAATGACAATTCCCGCCTCGCGGGCCTCGCTCCTATACTTATCCTTTCTCTCCTTGGCTTTATCTCTGATGCCCACTGCCATCGCCTGGGGCATCCGCTGGGTTCGTGACTTTGCCCCGGCCTTAGCTAGACGCGATTCCATAATTTTTACTCGAGATCCGCCGATCCGCTCTAACGGATCACCGGCCCCGCTGATGTCAGCACCTGTGAACTGTTGGCTCTTTGGCCGTTCGCTAAGAATATGAGATTCATCGATCAATCGCTGCAGGGCTAGATCGTTCTGAAGATCCTCGTTGTCTTCCTTTGTCTTGGGTTGGGTGGTGATCACACTGTCATCTTTGGGAGCCTCCGCGTTCATAAATTTACGTCGCTGATTTGAACTCATTAGTGGTTGTTGATTAATAGTTTCTTCATTATGCTTGACAGTAATTGGTCCATCTTCCTCGTCGTCCTCTTCCGATGCGCTTGACTCGTCCGCTGCCTCGGATTCAACTGAGTTGGCGGACACTTCCTGACTGCCGTCATCTGAGTCCGAATCTTCACTCTTTGTAGACCCTTCCTTCACCGGAGCGCTCCATTCTGTCCCGAATTGACTCTCGAACGCAGCCTTGATTGCGTCCATGGGTTTGAAAAATATATAGTTGTAAACCGTACCCATCAAAGCTGCGTTCTCTATGAGGTCCAAGTTCGCTGGCTGCATTGATATCCACAATGGCCAAGTCAAACAAATTGTAGGTGGTTCTTTGAAAGACGAGTCGAATGCCGATCTCAAGACCAACTACGTTTCGCAGCACGATAGTGCCCACTATGCCGCACTCTATAGGGACAACGAGGTGCTCAATTCGCATGTCATCAAACTAGGCCCCGGCTGCGACGAGACAGCAGAGCTCGCATTGAAAACATGGCCCCAGCATCTGCAGGTAGGTGGTGGCATCAATGCGGAAAACGCGGCTGCGTGGATCGAAAAAGGTGCTTCTAAAGTCATCGTGACCTCATACCTATTTCCAGGCGGATCTATCAGTCGGGAAAGACTTGCTCTCCTTGAGTCTGGTGTTGGTAAAGACCGGCTCGTAATTGATCTTAGTTGCCGGCGCGTACGTGGCACGGGCTGGGTCGTGGCGATGGACCGGTGGCAGCGCCTCACCGACTTTGTGCTCAGCGCCGAATCCATTCGTGAGCTTGCTGAGCACTGTTCGGAGTTTCTGGTGCATGCGGCCGACGTCGAGGGTCTTTGCCAGGGTATCGATGAAGAACTCGTGACAAAGCTCAGTGAATGGTCGCCGATTCCTGTTGTGTATGCGGGCGGCGGCCGCGATCTCAATGATTTGAAACTCGTTGATAAACTGAGTGGCGGAAAAGTGGATCTGACATTCGGAAGCGCTCTGGATATTTTTGGCGGCACTGGTGTCAAGTTCAGCGAGGCGGTTGCCTGGAATAAAACTGGGGTCTTATAGGTGAACAGTACATATTATAAATAGAATTTTCCAAAAAACTTCTTTTAATCCACACTTTCTCTTTTACCAAGCTCCCTCGTCTTCACTCTTATTCAAGGCGAGCACGATTTCGGCGAGCTTCTGCTGCAAAACCTCAACGCCCTTCTCAAAAACGGCATCGGGCTTCAGCTGGCCGGTGGTCTCGACATCCATGTAGAATTTTGTGGGCCTCGCGTTGAAGTCGAACGCCTCGGTCTCATCGGGAGGATCCTCGAAATCGCAGTTCTGGCTTCTGGGCCACTCTTCCTCGGCGCTTTCTTCGAACCAAAGGTCTGTGTGCTTGAGTTTATTCCAAGGATCATATTCAAAGGCAATGGCTGAACACGGATTCCATTTAGCGTGCTCCTTGGCGATGCCCTTCTTAGCAATGCACCGCATGCGCAGTTCCTGGTCGCGCCGAAGTCGAGCGATCAGAATACCTCGGTCGTTGGGCGTTGCCGGCGGAAGGGGCCGCCCTATGCTATCGTCTTTGCGCGCGGGGACCTCCACGACAAGATCGCTGCTGTACACGTCCATTTTGGTGTCTGTTGTGCACTTCGCGTCGAGGCTGAGCACAACACTGCATTTGTCGCAGTAGAGCTCACAGTCGCAGTCACGAGTGTACTCGAGCTGCGCTGCCATCGACGAGTCCAAGGGGATCAGACCGAGCCGGTGTGAGAGAAATTCGTCGGCCAACACGCTCGTGTTTGCCTCGATCTCCACGAGATCGATGGCCACCGTGGGGATCTCGGCCAGGAAGACACGGCGCAACGAGTTCGCCAGCGACAGATCTACATTCTCCAAAACGAGATCCACGTCTTCTTTCCCGACCTTGCGCACAGTCACGTTGGGCTCTTCCATGGTGGTCGTGAAATGGGATTAGGATAACGTAATATTTCAAGTAGTGTGTGCATAAAGGCGGGGGGAACCGGCGCTACGAAGTGTTTGTGAGAGCCACCCCCACCACCGCCACCATGATTTCGGGCAAAGCAATTTCGCTTGTGTTGCTGGCAGCCAGCTACCCGGTATTGAAACCCATCATACAAGACTTGATCTTTTTGGGTTCTTTCTTCAGGAAACAGCGGCTCAGCACCAAAAGTAAAAAGTCCCAACCTTGTTCGTCCCCAATTTATGTCGCTCTGGGAAGCTCATTCGCTGCCGGTCCAGGGGTTGGCGAGTTTGTCGTGGACTCAATTGGCAATGCTCAAGGCACCTTGGCCTACCCAAACCAATTATCCAAGAAGCTTGGACTGAATTCTAGTGAATACGTCAATGCGGCAAGTTCTGGCGAGCTGCTCGCCCGGGTTGACCCCTATCAAACGCAATTCGTCAAGGAAACCACTAGGCTTGTCACCATTAGTGCCGGCGGGAACGATGTGCATTACACGCGGGACACCATAGCGGCCGCCTTCAGGACCCAGCTGAGATCAAAGGTAGTCCAAGTTCTTTTTGACTTTTTGCTTCCACTGAAGCCTGCTAGCAAGCGCAACTATACTGGTTTGGCGGCTAGTTTTGACCGTGTCATACGGTCGATCCGGACAATAAGCCCGCAGGTCCTGATCGTGCTCGTCTCTTATATCACAATTATGCCCGCGAAAGGATCGATACCACCGCTTTCCGAGCCGGCTACTCAAACTCTCCGCGACGTAGCTGACCAGCTATTTACAACGACTATGGAGGCGGCAAGCCGCAATAATTGCATCTTCGTGGATATGACCACTCCCTCTCGCGACCATTACGCAGGTGCGGAGCTGCCATGGTCCACCGGGTTCGACGCGCTCGTCCCGGTACATCCCAATTTAGCTGGGCATGATGCCTGTGCAGATGATATTTATGCGACTTTATTAGAGTTGGGGCACGTACAAAGTAAATAGCAATTAATGTGAATATTTTTCCTGTTAAATCATGCAGGGCTGATAGACTCTACCCGGCCGCACACAAAGACTTTACCAAGGTTTCTCGTCTTCTGCTCATCTAGGAACTCCACGGTATTTTCCAGTACCAGGTTCGTGGATCGGTCGGTTGATTCCAAGACACCCTCTATGGTGCGACCGCTTAGAAACACGACGTTCAGTTTGGTGCCAATTTTGCCTTCGATGTCGTATATGGGGCCTCGTTTGGGTCGCGCCTCGCCGAGCCACGGCACGAACTTGCGCTCCTCTTTTTTCTCCTCTGATATCTCCAACGGAAGTTCTTTCTGTTTGCTGGCATTGCTGCCCTTCCCGGGCTTGGGCCGCAGGTTCCGCTTAGTATCCTTCGTTTGAGCTTGGCTCATGATGGGATCGGCTGGGCCTCGCGAATTTAGGGATGATGTGAATATTGCTGACTAACCACGAAATACAGCAGAGAGGCGGGTGTGTGCCACAAATACTGTATAAACAGTCTTCGACAGATGGTGGAAATTATTATCAGAAGCGAATTCACTGAGGGACCTCATCTTGTGCGACCAGAGTGGACTTTGGGCGCCTTCGCTCAGAAGCTCGAATACATCACGGGTATACCCCCGGATTCCCAGAAAATCACGCTTTCTTCCCCAGAAGGCGACCACCTATATACTGGCGAGCATATTGAGAGCAAGTCTGATCAGCTAGAGTCTTTGAAAATTCCGGAATTGAGCACGCTTCTTGTTGAGGATACGCGAAGCCGCGAAAATCAGGTCAATCTTAACGAAGCCGGGGTTGCCCTTCCCGTGATGACGAGAGAAGAATACGAAAAACGACCCAACACGATATATCAATTTAAACGTGAGCACAAGCTTGGTCAATTTGCGGAAGATGCTCCAAAACCTGCCTGGACTCCATCCCAGCACCATATCCCGACCGTCGAGGACGTCCCAGTGAAATTGAACGAAGAATGCTTTGTAACTTTGTCCTCAGGTAAAGCCGTCCGAGGTACCGTTGCCTTTATTGGCAATGTTCCCAATGGTGTTCCAGGCACCCGGGTTGGTGTGCGGCTGTTTACGCCAGATGGCAAAAACAACGGAGTGGTCCGGGGTATTAAACTATTTGACGCCGAACCTAACTATGGAATTTTGGTAAGCCCCTTTGCCATCCGACCTCTTGGCGAAGACGAAGAAGAACTTTAGATATTGTGTTTATATTTGTATACAGTGTGTGCATGTTTAGGTGTGTTTTAGTAGCTGCATACGTTTAGCCCTTTCCGTGGGCTGGGATAACGCGTCGCGTCCTAAATAATTAAACACTACCACCAACACCCACCACAGTCAATACCAAAATCATGTACATCAGCGAGATACGTATCGACGGTTTCACGTCGTACAAAACTCGCACACATGTGGAGGACCTGAGTCCAAATGTGAACGTTGTCGTTGGGCGCAATGGTGCTGGTAAGTCGAACTTCTTCGCCGCCGTGCGCTTCGTGTTCGGCGACCTCGCTAACAGCAATATTTCTGACTTAATTCATAACGGCCGAGGAGCCCGTGCAGATGTGACCACAGTGGAAGTCACACTTGCTGATATAGGCAGCCGGTTCCCGAATTACGATGAGAAAATCACGTTCGCGCGTGTGCTCACGCCGTCCTCTGACCGGTACCTCCTAAACGACAAGTACGTTCCTAAGACTACTGTTCGTGCCTTGCTGGACTCTGCCGGGCTGTCTCTTGGTGTAAACGCGTTCTTCATTGTTCCGCAGGGCGATGTTACACGGCTGGCTGCGGCTTCTGACGAGCAGCGTCTCAAGACTATGCTCTTTGCTAGCGGTGCCCAAACATTCGAAGATCGCAAACAGGCGGCACTCAAGAACCTGGAGCAGTCCCAGACCCAAATGGCCGAGGCGAGTGAGCTTATGGATCGTATGCAAGAACATCTGCAACGCGTGAGCGAAGAAGCTACAAACCTCCAGCAGCACTTGGAACTGCGTAAGGAGATTCGTGGTATAGAATATTTGCTTTTGAACGTGGAGAAAACTCGCACTCAAGTCGTAATTTCGGCCGAAGACGATAAGCTTACCGAACAGCGCCAACGACTGACTAGCATTGCATCCCAACTAGCGGAGCGCGAAGCCGAACTCGGTGCTCAGCGGCAGGCCGTTGCTGACTTTGACGACGAGCTCGCTGACTTGACTGCTGAACTGGATGCTGCAAAACGTCAGGTGCAGATCACCAGCGAGCATCAGCGAACGATCACAAATATGACCCAGCAACAAGATGGTGGGTTGGAGAGCCTCTCACTCACTTTTTCACGAAACCCAAGCAGTGCAGTTGCTGAGGATGAAATGGAAGTTGATGACGAATTCGCTGATCAAGTCTTGGAAGAAGAGGACGTGAACCGAATTACTGCCCGTCACGCTCAGGTCCGATCTGATCTTGATGCTCAAACAAAGAAACTCGCAGCTATAACTGCGCGATTGCGAGCTCTGCAATTGAAACAGGGTCGAGCTAACCAGCTGGATAGTCGAGAAGTAGCAGTTAAACGTGAGCAGAGTGTGGCTAATGCGCGAAATGTCATTGCTGAAATAGAACGCACTCTGGAAACTGAGGCCGAGCGACATCAGAACTTCACTGCTAAATTAGAGGCTGCGCATACCAAGCTGCGTCAGGCTGAGTTAGAGGCCAGGACTGCCGGAGAGGATCATATGGATGCATTAGCAGCTAATAAAGAAGCCCAACAACAAGCAAGTCAGGCTGAATCTACCCGTAATCAAGCATTACTGTCTTTGCGTCGGGCAGCCATTACGAGCGACCGGCTGGAGAAAAGTGCTGAACAGCTGTCCAAGCAGCTGTTACTGGGCTCGTCGGCACCAATTGTCCGTGGCGTGCGCCAAGTCCGTGATGTAGTCGCGAGTCTCGGACTAGGGCCGTCCAAGTATTTCGGCACAGTTGCCGATATCGTGGAAGTCCAGCCGGCAGTAGAGTATGCTGTTGATCGGGTTGCTGGTTCCGTTTGGTTTCATCATGTGGTTGACAGTGCAGAAACGTTGGAGACTATTGTGAAAGGTCTTCAGCAAGCAGCGCCTGGTCTCTCTGGTTCAGCTACTTTCATCCCTCTTGCCGATGTTTTAGTACCTGAGTCACCGACTGTTCCGGACAATGATCATGGCAGCTACCTCAAAGATATGCTCAGCGTTCGCGATGCGCGATTCCAGAAAATTGTGCAGCTCTTGTTTGGCAAGTATTATCTATGCCGTGACCCGAGAAGTGCACTGCAATATGCTCGTAACTATGGAGTGGTCGGAGTTACTGTTGAGGGTGACATCTGCCATCCGAAGGGAAGTCTTTCCGGTGGCTCGTCATCAACAGTTGACTCTACTGGCAAGCGGTTGAGCCTGGTGCGCCGACTTGGTCATGTCTGCGAGCAACTGGTTCAGTGCAGGGTTGATAAAACTGAGCAACGAAATAATGCTGACCAGGCAGCTCAGGCTGTGACCCAGCGGCTTGATATTGCTGGTCAAACTCGAGTTATGCTCATGGAAGCGTCACAGAAATATCAAACTGCTTTGAACCCTGTTAATGAAGCTGAAGCTGAAGTTGCCAGACTTTCCCAACGCCTAAATGACTCTTTGACTTATGCGGAAGAGCAGAAGGCTGACTTGAAAGCGGCTGAAGAGGAGTTGAGAGCGTTAACATCGGAAGAATTTGCTCAGAAATTGACTGCAGAAGAAGAAGCTGAGTTGCGAAACTTGCAGACTGATATGTGGTCGGTCGAAAAATCCTGCAAGACTTTGGCCGTGACTGAATATGACTTGGGCGATCGCAGCCACAGAATTGCACGAGCGTTTGAGAGACAACAGGCTGCAGTTTCCAAGGTCCAACGTGTTGCTGAGGAAGAACACCTCTCCGAGGAACAACGTCGCGCAGCAGAGGAAGCACGAGAAGCCAACCAGGCTGCCCGTGGTGAGGTTTTCAAACTACAGCAGAAGCTCGATGAGATAGAGAGCACTGCTGCCACTAAGCACGAACAGTTGAGACAATTAGAAGAAAGTGTTAGACAAATTGAGAGCGAAATGAAAGCTATCGACAGGAAAGTTGAGAATCATAGCATCAAAATGCAGGCATTCAAGAATCTGGTTAAAGAGATCGATGATAAGATGTCACAAATGCCCAGCATTCCTTCTACTGCACTCAATGAGGCTCAAGAATATGGTCCTAACAACGACCTCAAGGCTCTGGCGCGCGATCTCTCTTCACAACAAAGTGTACTAACAGCGCGGCTGCAAAGTCTTGGTGATGTCAATATGCGGTCCATCAACGACTACGAGAGATATTCACAAGAGCTCGAGACTCTCACCACTCAGTATGATGGGCTTGAGACGGAGTGTGATGTTATCCGGCAAACGATCTCGTCTCTCGATGCTCAGAAGCAAGGTAAACTTGACTCAATGCTGAGCAAAGTCGTCGGGAAATTCGAAGAGATATTTTCAGTAATCACCGGTGGCGAGCGCGGTACTCTGCTCCTAAATCGCAAAGAAAGTGGCGAGCTTGAGAGTATCGGTCTCGATGTATCATTTGGCCCCTCTTCCCAGCAGTTCAGCGGTGGACAAAAATGTCTGTGTGCGCTAGCCCTTATCTTTGCTGCTCAAACGTGTGACCCCGCACCGTTTTACATTTTTGATGAGATTGACGCCAATCTCGACGAAGGTGCCCGTGGCAGGGTCGCGGCACTCATCCATAAGCTTTCGCACAGATCAGGAATCCAATTCATTTGCACAACTTTCCGCGAAGAACTCGTCAAAATCGCGGACGCACAATTTGGTGTCACTTTCGAGTATCAGGAGTCACGCATGAATCACATCACGAGAGAACAAGCCCTCGACTTCGTGACCGAAGGCATAGCTTCTTCCTCCTGATATTATTATTTGCTTTCTCATGTTCATATACTTATTTATATATATATAATTGATAAATCCATAATTCATTGCTTCGTTAGGTCATTAACGCTTACGGACCTCAGACTGCACGCCTTTCTGTGCAGAAGTGGCATAAACTCGTTCGTCGTCACCTTCCACTTCCTTCTGGATTTTCTCCATCTGAGAGACTTGCTTTTTGTAAGTCGAGTCCTCGAAACGAGCAGTAGGATCGAAGAGTTCCTTGTCCGGCGTACGGTGAGTGCCACCGAGACGGTCCCACAGCGTGGTATACTGACCGTAGTTGTAGTTGAAATATAAGTGGTGAATAGTATGGCACGCAGAACCATTAACGACAGGGTCATGCGCCAAGTACTCACCGTCGTGGATAAGCACGGTCCAAATATTCACAATACCAAACAAAGCCAAGTAAAAGAACTTTTGAAGCGGGAACACAAACGGGAAAATGTGATACGGCAAACTCTGCAAATAACCATCAACAGGGTGGAACGCATGCGACGCGAAAGGAGTCGACACAATCCACTTGTGATGAGGCTTGTGGAGATGCTTGTACACACTAGGGCTGTGCAACCAACGGTGGATCATATAGATGAGGCAATCAGTGAACATGATGAACAGCGGGAAAGACAGCACCAAATATGTCCATCCGCCATTCCCGGCAAGTTCGTCGTATAACTTGCCGTAGCCCTGGACCTCAGCTACAAACCAAGGAACAGTAAGTGCAGTCATACCTGGAATAGCCGAGACAGCCTGAGCGATCTCCATTCCCATCTGGTTTTTGAGGTATTTCGGATGCTTGAAATTCTCGTGGTCATAAACGGTTTTGTACGACACGTAAGCGGTGCCAAGGTATAAGATCCAACCAAAAATGGTGGTGACCACGAAGAGTGACAGCGCCTGCCGGATAATATTGTCACGACCGAGGATCGACTGTGTAGCCCATTCCGTGGGCGGGAAATAAAATACCGGCTCGACGCCGTACCGGGAGCTGCGGTTGCTGTGGAGGTTCTGGATCATATTCAGAAGCTTGGGCACACCAACTGCCAAAGACGTTTTCACCTTATCAGACGCGTGCGAAGTCGCAGATGCCGAAGCCTGGACGGCAAGCTGGTCGAGCGACGCCGTTGATACCGACGGCAGCACAGTGGCGTAGAGCTTGTCGAAGGCGAAATGGTCAAAAACCTCGAGAACAAAATCCATTTTCTGCCCAGTTGAGGTCCTTCTTAATGTCTAGAAACTTTGCCAAAGTCTATAAGAAGATGATGTAGAGATAGAGACCAATACTCTGTCGATGGAATTTGTTCAGTTGAAAAAATTCCAGTCGGGCGGGCCCTGAGCTTACTTTAAATACCCGAATGGCTTACCGAAAGTAGGGTACGACTGATCTGCGGGTATGCTTCGTATCGCTTAATAATGTGTGGAAACAGTCCAGCCGTCACCCTTATCCTAATAACGCATCCCGGGGCCGGGAATCACTCCCCCGCGTGCCCTACGTTTAAGGCTGCAGGTCTGGCCCAGCTATAGGCAGGGAGAGCCTGGGCTCGGAATATCCGCCCGATACGGGAGTGCCCCAACCGGGCACTCCCAGTGGGGGGCTCTCGTTCATATCCGATCCTTGGCGGATTAACAGCAGGTGGGTTGCAATTCTGAATCGCAAATACGCCTTAGTTTGTCATTGACTTTTGTTTACGCGAGGTTGTAAAGCATATAAATTGACCCAAATGTGCTAGTTGTAGAGCATGCAATTCGCGAAGACTCGAAGCCTTAGCAAAGCTTGGTTTGTAGATTGCAGGTATACATAGAAACCGCTGCCGAGAGAGTTTCAAGTTTTGGAAGTCGAATTCTCTCAGTTGGAATACGACATCGCCAACCTTTGTTGATATTGGTCCCTACCCATAGCCACCACACCCGTGTCTCCCGAAATTTCCATAAATATAAATAGATATTTAGATTGATATTTATATTTATGAGCTAGGTTGGACCACTTGTTCGAATATTATATCGCATTGAAGAGAAATTTAGTTGAATAAATATTGATGAGGTTCATAAATATTTAAAAAATTGTTAAGGTCGTCACTGTATTTACGTAAATGAGGAAACGGGGATATTTGAATCTCCATTCTCCGTAAATGTACCTCTCGAGTTCGGGGTAGTCGTGATGGTTCTCTTTATTAAATAGTCCTTTTCCATGATACAGTGCTACAGAGCTGATATCCTACATTCCTCTTGAAAACTTGAAGTAGGATGGGAAGTTTTCAGTATGATCTAGCTGCAAATCGAGATCCGCCGCAACATCGTTCCACTTTCGCTTTGGCTTACGACTACCGCGATCTTGAAGATCACTCTTGAGCCAATCTAGTGCTATCTCAAGTAATTGACTGCCCCTCTGTCCTGTGCATTTGTCCTTGTTGTTCGCCAATGTGTTCTCCATCGTGTCGGCACTCAGTACTCTGCCGTCGTGGATGTGCACGACGTGGGTCGGCCAGTCCATGAGGCCATCGAAGATATGGGTCGCGTAAACTACTTGGCAGCCGCGCAGCTCGCATTCTCGACGCAGGAATTCGAGCAAACGGGCACGCACAATAACGTCCAAATCGACGGTGACCTCATCCAGAAGCAGTGTTTTCCAAGGACGAAGCAAACCCATGCATAGCTGCACTCGTCGCCGCTCGCCATCGCTGACCTGGTGCATCCGCCAGGTCAAGTCGATATCCAAGATATCTACCAGCTCATCCCGGCGGTCAGGGAATGCATCGCCACCGACACTCGCAATTAGTAGCGTGACGGCAATGTCTCGGCGAACAGTAGTATTAGTGGCCCACTCCGTGCCAAGGTACGTTGTTTCCATGAGACCCTCTCTAAACGGATCGCGGCCGTCCACACTCACGGATCCGTTCTTAGCGAGAGTTTTGCCGGCTAAAATGCGCAACAATGTGGATTTTCCTGCTCCGTTGGACCCTATCAGAAGAGTGCGCGAACCGTCCGGCAACTTAAGATTAATGTCGGAGAGACCTACAGAGTCATCAGGAAAAACATAGTATAAACTATTCGTCTCGATCATCGGACAGATCCGAGCCCCAATTTCTTTAGTTTGTGATCTCGCAAAGGCGTGTTGACGGCAGAAGCGGATCGATAGTGCGTATGTGGGTAGTGGGCTGAACCCCAAGCCATCGGAAGCAGCAACCGCCCCACACTCCCATGAGTCTCCGGTTCAGTCTTTCGAACGTGTTCCAGCTGTCTTCGCAGACGCTCCGTGCCTCGGGTGTTTACCTTAGCGGTGCACTCTATAGCATTGCTTTCTATCTCGTGCTGGACTCTGCCTTATGGAGCGCCCATAAGAATCCATCCACTGTTCATATTGGCTTTGTGGACTGGCTCCCGCTTCTCCTCAGCTCTATGGGCATGGCTGTGATTAATCTTGTTGAGAAAAATCGTCTCAATGGTGGTGCGGCCTTTGGTAGTGAGTACGGCGGAATGAACGATACGTGGCAGGCTAAGATTGTGCTGTTCATGGGCTTTGCATTCCTCTCTGGCGGTCTTGCCGGCTCAATTGTGATCCTTGTGTTGCGATATGTCTTGCATCACCACACGTGGCCGGTTCTCGGCATGGGCGTCGAAAATGTAGTCTCGGCCGTCTGCGTGATGGCAAGCTGCCTCGTGCTGTGGGTTGCTCAGAACGTCGAAGACGACTACAGCTACTCTTTGCAGCTGTGAATTTATTTATTTCCTCCTTTTAAAATGTCAAAATAGAATGTCGAAACACATATTATGTTGATAAATAGTAATTCAGATGCCTAAAAGATATACGAAGCGATCATCCGGAGCGGGTTCTTTCTATTCTTCTCCTTATCTTCAGCAATCGTTGCCTCTAGAGCATCCATGTCGAACTGGCGAACGCCAGAGTCAAGGTCAAGATCCTTGTTGCTAACAAACGTAGAGGACTTCCAGTACCAGACCTTGTGTCCAATGAGCAGGGCCAAAAAGAACGGGACCGACAGATCATTTTGGAAGAAGTACTCCGGGTCCGGGTCCGAGCCGAGCGGCCAGATATAAATCCAGAACTGCAGGCCCAGAGTTGCAATGGAAATGCCGCCGCCAATGATGGCGCCAACAATGCCAAATGGGGAACGGTAAACAAACTCAGACGACGGAGACCTACCTTGAGACTTGAACGCCCAATACATGCGGAGATAGCACAAATTGATACTGGCCCACGCAAACAAGAAAGCCAGAGCTGCAAAGGCATAAAGCCAGTTAAACACATCATTGTACTTGTCCGACGCAGAGACAAAGCAAAGACAACTGAAGATCATCACTGCCAGAAGTGATACCAGGGGACGACCCTCACGGTCAACATAGCAGAACCACTTCAAGTTCGCTCCCTTCACAGCTAACGACGTCAGCGTACGCGTCGCAGCATATATAGCAGCGTTCGATACACCGATGACCGAGCAGATGATCACTGCATTGAAAATGGACGGCAGCGCGTACACGCCCGTCGTGGATATAGCAACAAGGAAAGGCGAGCCAGAGCCCTCGTTAGAATTGCCAAGACCTGGAGTCGTGGGACCCACCATGAAGCAGACCATGAGAATGCCGACCATGAAAAAGATGAGAATACGCCAGAAGGCTTGCCGGGTAGCTGAGGGAATCGCTTTCAGGGGGTTTGCAGTCTCAGCAGCAGCGAGACCCGATACCTCAGTGCCACCATACGCGAAACTGCACGAAACAAGGACATGAATCACACCTTTGAATGAGTTCATAAAAGGCCTCGGGTTGTAGAAGTTGTGCGCACCAAGGTAGTGATCCGTAGGAGGTCCACCACAGACATTGATAATAGAAAAGATGATGAAACCGATCATAGCAGACATCTTGATGCAGCCAATTAAGAACTCGAGCTCGCCGTATACTCGCGAGCCACTGACGTTAATAATGATATCAAAAAACCAAATGATAGAAACCCAAGCGACTGGATTTACTTTCGCGGCAGAGTTGTCATCGCCACTCCAAAACTGCGTCAGTTGAGCCGACGCAATCATTTCCAACGGAACAGTAACCAACCAGCAAAATGCATAAATCCAGCCAACAGCAAACCCAAATGATGGGTGCAAAAACCGAGCAGGGATCTCATAAAATATACTGATCGTGGGGTATCGAACACCAATCTCACCCACTGTGGCCATCGTACAGATCATACCAATTCCCATGACTCCGAAACCAATAAGAAGCGAAGCAGGGCCTCCAGCAATCATCGAGGAGCCACTTCCAATGAACAAACCGGTTCCGACACAACTAGACAGAGAAATGACCATCAAATGACGTCGACTCAGCTTTGGTTTGGATCGGCCAAGGAAAATGGCCGCCCGCTCTTGTGAGGTCAAATGCTCGTATTGGGAGATATCTTCAGGAGGCTTAAATCCATCGATAACTCGCTTGAAAATGTTTCCGCTACTCTTGGCAGGCTCGTATTCAGATGCAATTTCAACGCTGGGACTCGAGGAGGGGCCCTCGTAACCCATGGCGCCTTTTTCGGCATCTCCACTATACGCAGACATCTTGCCAAGCTCTTTTGAGTATAAGTGAACTTGAGAAAGATCTCTTAACTTGTAATCGGCAGATCGGATGTATATATACTATACCCGCCCTACTGTAAATTTTACCCTCAATGGGGTGAAACCTAATCGATGATTGATCAGAAAAGTCGAGTATGTGGACTAGGGTATGGTCGATATGCTAGTTTTTCACCGCCTTTAGACCGATTACAAGGGCGAGAATACCCATAAATTGCGGGGTTGAAAATGACGTCGATAGGTGTGGTCACCAAATGTCATAAACTTAAGAAATTTTGGAGCAGTGAGAACTAGAAATGAGCTTCAAATCCCTCTAATCTAATATTACTATACATTTCGCATTTAGACAGTGCTGATAACAGCTGAACCCTTACGCCACGACTGTTAGCAGAGATAGGTGGGCTTAGGTTGCGAATTGACTAACGAATGATCCAGAAAATTGGAATCCTTCAAATTAAGCCTTATGCTAAATTGTTGCTTGGTCGTCAGTCATACTTTGTGGAATACCTCATTAGAACCTATTAGTTCAAGCAATCACCACCCCGAACGATATTCTCTTCTCGGAACCCTGCAGCGGGCTTGTCCGGCTAGGTATAAGCCCTATCATATTCGGCTCAGTCAGCTGGGAGATAACTTGGCATTTTTACCACTCCCATCCCGGGTAAACAAACCTCAAGTAGCATGACTCGGGCTTGAAGCGAAGACTTTCGGCGGGTAGCACAGCGCCCCCACACATGGAACCCCGCTATCTTATCGTCAATAATAGGTGTCACCGATTAGATATTCCTAGAGTATGTGGACCCGAACCTCATCTCCTCATTTTTTTTTCCATAATTCCGATCGAGCGAACTGGTTTGGAAAATGTTCTGAAAAGAGATACGATAATTACACCAGCGAAATTGGGCAAATTCTATAGTGAAAACCTCACAGATTCAACACCGAGAGAATAATAGGCTAGTTACATACAGTCGTAGATCATAGGCACCCCTGCCCCAATCGGGCATTATCAGTGAAATCACACTGATATCGCAATTTAGCTCTATTGTTCGATGAAGTTCAGCTTAGTGACAAATATCTTCCTTGCGTCTGCCATCTTTTCATGGTGGGCTCCTGAATCCTACTTAGGTATGCTGGGCATTGAGGATGACTCTCTAGAAGAGGAGTTTCAAACATTGCGAGTGGATCACACCAATGGCCAGCAATCCATCGTCCGGGTGAAGAATCCCAGCGGTTTGGGGATTGATGCAGACGTCAAGCAACTAAGTGGATATGTGGATTTCCCCGAGTCTGATAAGCATCTATTTTTTTGGCTCTTTGAGTCCCGGAATGATCCAGCAAATGACCCTGTAGTTATGTGGCTCAATGGCGGGCCAGGATGCTCTAGTAGTGCAGCAGGTCTATTCTTTGAGCTCGGGCCAGCAAAAGTGGCTGAAGACTTGAACGTATATGATAACCCCCACTCGTGGAACTCCAACGCGACACTGTTTTTCCTGGACCAGCCAGTAAATACAGGCTACTCATACAGTGAATCGCAGCATGTGAATACGAGTGCTGAAGCGGCAGAGGATGTTTATCGCTTTCTTACCACACTTTTTGCGGCGTTCCCAGAATACAATTCGAATCAGGCCTTCCACATTGCAGGCGAGTCTTATTGCGGCCATTATATTCCAGCAATTGCCAATCGTATTGTCGAGGCTGGAGACTCAGCCATTTTTGACCTGGAGTCGGTTCTGATTGGGAATGGCATTACTGATGTACTTCTACAAACCGAGGCACAAGTGGCAATGGCATGTGGCCACGGCGGATTCCCGCCGGTGCTCTCTCTCGACACTTGTGAAGACCTCTATCGTGCGCTGCCCAAATGTCAGCTTGTGATGCAAGAATGCTATGATACCCAGTCAGATCTTCTTTGCACACTTGCTCGCGACTATTGTGAGGGTCTCAGTCGTCCCTATGGCGAAACAGGACGCAATCCGTTCCAAATAGACGATATATGCTGGGATGACTGTTATCCGGAACAGAACTGGATCACTGCCTATCTCAATCAGACATCAGTGAAGAATGCTATCGGCGCGAAAACAAGCTTGGACTACCAAGACTGCTCTTCTGACGTCGGTCACGATTTCCGCCTTACACTGGACCGCGTGCACAGCTACGCAGATCAGTTGCGCAATGTGCTCGAAAATGATGTTAATGTCCTTTTGTATGCCGGGGACCTCGATTACCGCGTTAACTGGATGGGCATTAGTGCACTGAGCGAGAGGCTCGTGTGGTCTGGTCATGACGAATTTGTGTCTACTCCTATCACGCCTTGGCTTTTTGATGGGGAGCCGGCTGGCTATGGTCGGCAGAGTGGGACCCTGGCGTTCCGTCGGATCTTCAATGCTGGACACATGGTACCGTATAACCAACCAGAAGTGGCACTGGCTATGTTCAACGAGTGGCTGCACGGTATGTAGAATTAAGAGAATTATGCAACAAGATGTTCTATGTACAGTAGGTATGCCGCCCGCGTCTATGTTCATAGCAGTCTGGACATTCACACCCATCGCCGCACTCGCACTGGCCCGGTAGAATACACTGTGAAGCATAGCTGAAGCTTTGCTGCGGCTGCGTTGGCTGCTGGGGCCATATCTCTGAGGCCTCTTGCTCTGTGAGCCCAATCTCATTCAAGACTGTGGAACGGCCCGTGTCCTGAAATTCCATAGGCCCAATGACAAGCGGAGCACTCTGTTTTGATGCGAAAAAATCATTAAGCTCGGTATCTACCGATGGGACTTCTTGTTTGGGTTCTAGTTGTTGATTAAACGGTTGCGGGACCAGCGTTTGACCATGTAAGGAATGCTGAGACTGGATTGGTAACAGCGGATGAGCCAGATCGCTCATTTCTCCATGCAAAGGATAAGATGGCATTGATGAAGAGCAAAGCGGGTCCGAGTCTGAGGACTGCTCCGGGGAAAGAGACGGCTGCAGTGACGAACCCTGTGATAATTGACTCTTTCCCAAGCTCTTTTCGGATGGCGTCTCAGCATCAATATCTGCGGGCTTGAGTTCACGCCGGAATAGATTATTTCCCACGTGAACAAATACGTATTTATCCGTAACCACGACACTTTCGTCATCGTCTTCTTCGACAGGCATCGGTTTTGATCCTTCATCGGGTACATTCATCAATTTGTATTTGCCTAACTTCTTGGAGTCCGGACCAGACTCTTCCCAAACAAGAACGCTGCGATTCTGCGGATCTGTTTGGGATCGGCGTCCCGGCTTACGGACCTGAAGAAGAATGCGGCGACGATGATCGCACGAGCTTGATCGATGGCCACGAATGCAACTTAGACATGCATATTTTTGATTTCCAAACACGACCATCTTTCACATCGGGTTTTTGTTAATTGGAATGCCAAACAGCTCAATGAGCTTGTTTAGAAAAACGTCTTGTTCGGGTTAGGTTGTGTGCGTCCCCCCGCAGATATTGCCACGGCTGGCCGAATTAGCCACGAACACTCATGCTCATTGATGTTTTTTTGTTGCCTATTATTAGAGATTGACCACCGACTCAAAATATTCTAGAAACTTTCTATACCTCAGATGGCTCAAACTTCAACGAGAAAGAAAACTGCTCCTCATGTCAAAAGAATATTCTCTTCTGACAATGGTATTATATCTAGTCTTGATGCCAGTTACACACAAGGATAACAGAATTCTATTGCATATTGCATCTTATAGGGATTGAGTTATGTCAACTAGTCCGGCGCTCACGCTGCACACGCACTGCACGCAACCACAACCACACACACATCCCATCCCACTCACCAGTGGCTACCAAGTAGACTCATCAAAAATGCCACCCAAAACCAAGCGCACGTCGACGGCTGTGAAACGGTTGATGACCGAGTACCGCCAGCTCATTAGGGACCCGCCTGAGGGCATCAGCGCTGGGCCCATCTCGGAGGACAACTTCCTGGAATGGGAGTGCCTTATTTCGGGTCCGAGCGACACCTGCTATGAGGGTGGTGTTTTCCCGGCAACGCTCACATTCCCGGCCGACTACCCGCTGAATCCTCCTAAAATGAAGTTTGTCCCGCCGATTTTCCATCCTAATGTCTACTCTAACGGCGAGGTCTGCATTAGCATCCTGCACGCACCGGGCGATGACCCGAACCAGTACGAAACAGCTGCTGAACGCTGGTCGCCAATCCAGAGCGTGGAGAAAATCTTGCTCAGTGTTATGAGCATGCTGGCAGAGCCCAATCCGGAGAGCGGCGCCAACATCGACGCGTCCAAGATGTGGCGCGACGATCAGGCCGCGTTCACCGCGCACGTCCGCGAACAAATCCGCGCATCTCTCGGTTTATAGAACCAGTAACTTAGAAAATTAATTGCGCAACTAGAAATTAAATAAATATATCGCATTTTAGTATTCTCTCTTAGGAAGCCTGGCCGTCGTCGCCCTCGCCATCGCCCTGCTGGCCATCGCCTTGTTCGTGGTCGACGTCGGCAATGGAATACAAGTAGTTAGCGACCTCATCTTGGCCGGCGCAATCGGCCTGATAGCAAGGATCAATCCCAGTTTTGTTCTTTTTCAGCGGATCCGCGCCAGCTTCGTGAAGCATCTTGACCGAGTCAAGCGAGCCGGTGAGCGCGGCCCAGTGCATCGGTGTGTTTCCACTATCGTTTGTGGCATTAACAGCCTCCTTCCGCACTTCCGGGTCCTTGATTTGGCTTATGAAGTATGCAAGAAGTTCTGAGTGGCCATTGGCGGCCGCCATATGCAAAGGAGTCGCCTCGGTAAACTCATCTTTGATTGCCAGAAATTCCTTCACTCCCTCGGGCCGAGAAAATAGTTGCTCAAAGGGGGCCCTTTCTCCAGCACGGGCATAGTCTAGGAGATCGTATTCCTCGTTATCCGACATCTATCGAAGTAATAGCTCCAAAAAAATTTAGGTAGGATGACCCTGTGTATGAAAAAGTAACCGAACCCAGATCTTTTCCTCGGTCGCACTGCCATTTCAGAACTTGGGCCATAAGAAAGGCATGAACGCCCTGTCTGATTCGAGGCATTGGCTCGAAATTGGGAATGTCTTTTCGAAAACACAGTCACCAAGTTTAGATCGCTTGGGGGCTAGTGATGGGGATATTGCCACAAGAGCAATTGACTACATATCCCAGATCAAGCACACTTTGCCTCCCCAGAATGATAAAAATTTGATAGCAATTGCTGTGGATGACATGAAAGTCTTAACAGCACTCATGAAGCTCGTAGTTGTGTGTGGAATCTACCCATACTTAGGAGATCGGGCGATGCTACCGTTGGGCCCGCGAGTACCAAATTGGCAATTGCCAGCAACATCCTTGCATCCGCCTCCAGGTTATCTTAAAGGCTTGTCTCACAATGTGGTAGATCTTTTCAAAGGAAATGACGACGTTACAAGTCTTCTTTTGATCTCCCCTTTCATGGTCGACGTGCTTGCACTAGCAGCAGCCATAAACGAAGATGACTTTGTGACTTTAGTCGCTGCACTGCCAACTTTTAATGCCTACAAATTTCTGATACAATTGCGCAGTGTGCCAACAGTTTCGCCCTTGGTTGTGAAAACCTTGAGTGAGTTGGTAATAGCTCGAAAAGATGCCGTTCAGACTCTCTTGGAATTCTTTATAGAAGATGAAGTCGATCTTAGCAATCTGAAGCGTGCAGTGCTTGCTATTGTTTCCGTCCCCAAGGGGGTGAGCTCCAAAAATTATATAGAACGATTGGGAGACCAACTCTTCGCAATCATCTCTCGAGATGTGTTTGCACAAAAGTCTGACGACAATCTTCCTACCATGAGCAATTCGCTTCTGATTGAGGCAACTCTCGTCGTAATAAATGATCTTTCGTCTATGCAGCCAAAGTTACTTGGCCGATTAAGAGACCTCGTGTGTGCACCCTTTCTAAGCGCTCATGCCTCGCCACCCTTGTCGAAAAGTGCGAATGCATTATTGCGTTTGTTCACAAAGGGAGGAAGCTTTGCCGAGCACCTGCTTTCACGACTGCTGGTGAGCATCTGGCTTCTCGTGTGTGCATCCTCTACCAGTATCGACTTATTCCTTATGGCTCTCATCACCGAGGCTCTGAACTTGGCTCCGCAAAAAATCACGCTCTTGGTCAAAAATCTTGTTGCTCAGCAATTACCGCCCAATCTGGAATGGAGCATTGTCCCGGATCACGACCCAGCTCTAGTGGAGGCAGTCAACAGGCCCTCTGCAGTTAGTCTTGTTCAACAAATTGATGACAGACTCATGATTCTCACTTCCGTTGTATCTCGAGTCTCCGACAACGCAACCACGAGAATCTTAATTGCGCTTATGCGTCAGTGGACTTCCAATGATGAAAATCAACCGATAATCAAGCTGCTCACCGCGAAGGCTATTGAAAAGCTGTCAAGCGACGAAGTCGTTAAAAAGAAATTATTCAACAATCCGGTTGAAATCGTTGATTTCACTTTCTCTATTATTGATGCACGAGCAGCACCTCGCTCTCAAAAACTGACTCCAGATATGCAAATGGAAAGTCTTGATATTGGTGATAGCGATGACGAGGATGATCAAACTGAATTTGTCGATCGTGATAATACAAGTGATGACGACACTATACTTGAAATTTGTCTCAATTTGCTGGGGAGCGTCTTAATGGAAGTCACTGCCGAGCATGAATATGAGGTCTCTCCTCAAAAGAAATCCCAACTGAAGTTGTTGACTACTGACACTTCTCTACCGAAAACTATTAGGGCGCGGGCGGATTTTTGTTATGAGGTTCTTGATGGTGGCGCACGCTTTAAAGAAGATGATGTTGATATTAATGATGACGCCAAAACGCGGAAGGCTGCTTACGAGGCACTCAAAGAGCCGTTGGTTCCATCTCGTGCCTATGGAATTCATTTGATATCCAAACTCCTTGAACGGCATGCAGTCACTCTTTCTGAGGCTATGAAAGTTTATGATGAATCCTTAAGTGATGATGACTCGTATATTTATCTCAATGGTATCAAAGCAATTGAGGCAGCCAGCAAGGTATACCCCTCGGCAGAGGTAGTCGACTTTCTCATCCCTCTACTCTCGAATAAGAGTACTGAAAAGCTGGATGCCGTGCTGAGAGCTAGAGAAGCTCTTGTTCGCTTGTTAACACCAGGGTCTATGGCCAGCGTCAGCTCCAGGCTGATCGAACTTCTAATTCATGACTTACACGCAACGGCTAGAAACAGCCAGGATATTCGAATCCGCATCTCATCCGCCTCGATTTTAGGCATTGTGATCTCACAATTCCCACTTTCGTTTTCGAATGCCCAGCAAGAGGAGGCTGCCGATTGTGCACGGGGTATTATTGTGCATGAGCGAGCTGACGCAGACGTCGCGTTGATCCGGGCAGCCGTAGTGCTTGCATTAGAGATCATAAATGCACGAAATGAGGGATCATTCAACAATGTGAGTCAATCTACTTTGAATTCTTTAATTACTGTCAGCAACGTGGTTGCAGAAGAAACTCACGATGAAGCTTTGAAGGATTTGGCTCAAGGAGTTCTAGAATCTGGTAAATGAAGGCATGTTTGTGACATATTTGCTATTTTCATTTATTTTTATAGTTAATTGCTGTACTGAATAAACATTTCATCGCGTCCATGCGACATGTGTCACAGGTACATAGACCCGTACGCAGTCTAATCGCTGTGCGCATACTCTCTGTGGGGGAAACCCTATAATACGGGGTAATTCCGTGGAAGCTTCCCGAACTTTTAAGCGGATAGGGAGTCGTCCAAAAACACCTCTAATTGCATTCAAAAGTTCCAAAACTGCCAATTAGATATATTGTGAGAGACATTAGGTATAATACAGTGAATTTTTATTTGAAATATGCTACCCGTGAGCATTGGAGAATCTTCTAGATGCCCGCTGACAAAGCCAATGCATTAGGAGCCGCCCCTAACCTGACAAGTATATATACACAAACCGCTGCATTAGGACAAATTTCAACTCTCTGAAGTCTAAACCAAAACTACGAAAATGTCGCAAAGCGAGTCCTTTGAGTTTCAGGCTGAGATCTCTCAGTTGCTCAGCTTGATTATCAACACTGTCTACTCCAACAAGGAAATTTTCCTTCGTGAGTTGATTTCGAACGCATCTGATGCTCTGGATAAGATTCGGTACATCTCTCTCTCGGAGCCCCACGCTCTCGATACCGAGCCGAAGCTTTTCGTTCGCATCAACCCCATCAAGGAGCAGAAAGTGTTGGAGATCCGTGATTCTGGTGTCGGTATGACCAAGACTGACTTGGTCAACAACCTGGGTACCATTGCCAAGTCTGGTACCAAGCAGTTCCTCATGGATGCTCTTGCCGGCGGTGCTGATATGTCTATGATTGGCCAGTTCGGTGTTGGTTTCTATTCTCTGTTCTTGGTCGCCGACAACGTTCAGGTTATCACCAAGCACAACGAGGATGACCAGTACATCTGGGAGTCTGAGGCTGGTGGAAAGTTCACCATCACCAAGGATACCGTTAACGAGCCCCTTGGACGTGGTACCCTCATTCGTATGTTCCTGAAGGACGACCAGCTCGAGTACCTTGAGGAGAAGCGAATCAAGGAGGTTGTTAAGAAGCACTCTGAGTTTGTTTCTTACCCGATCGAGCTCGTCGTGACCAAGGAGATCGAGAAGGAGGTTCCCGAAGAGGAGAAGGTCGAGGATGATAAGCAGCCCAAGATTGAGGAAGTCAAGGACGAGGAAGACAAGAAGGAGCCTAAGAAGGTTAAGGAAGAGGTTAAGGAGAACGAGGAGCTCAACACCACCAAGCCCCTCTGGACTCGTAACCCCAGTGATGTCACGAAGGAGGAGTACGACAGCTTCTACAAGACGATCTCCAACGACTGGGAGGATCCGTTGGCTGTCAAGCACTTCTCTGTTGAGGGTCAGCTCGAGTTCAAGGCTATCCTGTACATCCCTGCCCGTGCTCCGTTTGACCTCTTTGAGAACAAGAAGAAGCGCAGCAACATCAAGCTCTATGTGCGTCGCGTCTTTATCACCGACGATGCTGAGGAGCTTATCCCTGACTGGCTCTCCTTCGTCAAGGGTGTGGTCGACAGCGAGGAGCTTCCTCTCAACTTGTCCCGTGAGATGCTCCAGCAGAACAAGATTCTTAAGGTCATTCGCAAGAACATTGTCAAGCGTGTTATTGACATGTTCAACGAGATTGCCGAGGATCAGGAGCAGTTCAACAAGTTCTACCAGGCGTTCGGCAAGAACCTCAAGCTCGGTATCCACGAGGATGCTACCAACCGCGCTGCTCTTGCCAAGCTTCTCCGTTACCAGTCTACTAAGAGTGGTGAGGAGCCTACCTCTCTCACGGACTATGTCACTCGCATGCCCGAGCACCAGAAGAACATCTACTACATCACTGGTGAGACCGTAAAGGCTGTTGAGAAGTCGCCGTTCCTGGATGCTCTCAAGGCTAAGAACTTCGAAGTCTTGTACCTGGTTGACCCGATTGATGAGTACGCTATCCAGCAGCTCAAGGAGTTCGAGGACCACAAGCTTGTGGATGTCACCAAGGACTACGAGCTCGAGGAGACCCCCGAGGAGAAGGAGCAGCGTGAGAAGGACGCCAAGGACTTCGAGCCGCTTACTGCCGCTCTCAAGGAGATCCTTGGTGAGCAGGTCGAGAAGGTCGTTGTTTCCGATAAGCTCGGTTCCGAGGCTCCTGCTGCTATTCGTACTGGCCAGTTCGGCTGGAGTGCCAACATGGAGCGTATCATGAAGGCTCAGGCACTTCGTGACACCTCTATGTCGCAGTATATGGCGTCCAAGAAGATCTTGGAAATTTCGCCCAAGTCGCCGATCATCAAGGAGCTCAAGGCTAAGGTTGATGCTGATGGTGCTCAGGACCGCACTGTCAAGGATTTGACCACGCTCATGTATGAGACTGCCATGCTTGTGTCGGGATTCTCGCTGGACGATCCGACCTCGTTTGCTTCTCGTATCAACCGCCTGGTTTCTCTCGGCTTGAACATCGATGAGTCGGTGGAGCCTGCTCCGGCTGCTGAGGCCGCCACCGCTGACGCCCCTGGTGAGTCTGTCATGGAGGAGGTTGACTAAACTAATTATTAGATAGTAGTTGCATTCCATAATTTACAAAATATTTTCATAATATTAAGATATCATATTATCTCTGTAAGAGTTGTGGTGGTTTGACAAGAGTCTTAATTCACCATGAATGATCGAATCGTTTAAGCTCTTGCTGACTGGTATTCAGATCCTTTTGAACTGCTCGGCGCATGAAGAAGATCGGGCAGTCATTTGATGCGCAAACAACATCATGTTGCATGCTATGTTGACAACTTTGACATTGAGTCCATAACATTCCGAAACGCTTCTGCAGCTCACTGGATTCGTTTACCTCTTTGGCGTACAATTCTGGCACGCGGGGCATACAATTGGCACAAACAGCACCATTTTTGTAGGCTCCAGTGAGTGGTCTTCGGCAACCTTTGCACGACAGTGATTTAACTGTAAACTTCATTAGTCCACCTTGTGCAGGTGTAGCGCGTTTAACCTTCAATGTGTGGTCACCAGTGAGTAACTGAGATGCCTTTTCACCAAGAATTGGTTCGAAAATCCGCATCAACGGTTTGCTTAACTGATTTTCCATATAGTAATTTGTATCGATGGGTATGTTATTCTCCAAAACATACACAGGGTCTTCACTCTTCTCGTAATTTTTTTCTTTAGCATTACCCTGGATAATGACGTACGGAACTCGGTCACCGAGAGCAGGGGCACTGCCAGCATCTCGTTGCCGCATTCTTTCTGCTAACTCACTGTGTGGCTGTTTCCCAGCATAATCGCTTCGTGACAATTGCTTGGAAATTACCAAAAGACTTAAGTCAACACGATTCTGCAGCAAGTCTTCGATCACCTGCTTGACGAATGTCTGCGCAGATGCAACATTGCGATCAATCAGGATCTTATTTAGAACGGTTTCGATGACATTTTGTACCAATTGGCAATTGTCACGCCGTACAGTCTCAATGCCCTTTGTATCCATTTTGTCGTATTTCGATGGCTGAGTCCAGTAAAGCCCAGCATAACGTTTTTTATTGATGAGCAGATAAGGAAAATACACTTTCTCGAATTCCAACTTAATTGGATTTATGAAAATGTCCGACACAAGGCCAGCAGCTTCTTCACCCAATTTCATGGCCTCTTCAAGAGTATCAACTCCGAATTTGACCATCACAGAGTCAGTATCACCATAAATGACTTGACTATCATGTGCATATCCATTAGCCGTGGTGTAGTGTTTCTCAACATACTGCTTGGTGGCCTCAATCATTTCACGCCCAAAAGAAGTAACCGAGGATGAGATTGCTAAACAGGGCAACTTGCCAACTGTCGCACCAGTGAACCCATATACCGAATTTGCGCTTACTTTTAATGCAAGCTGGCGACCGTCCAGTACAGCTCGTTTGAAGGGATCTTTCTCACCTTTCAGGTCAGCCTTTGCGCGCTTTCGCGCTGTTAGCAACTCATTGAGAATGATAGGCAACAGGCCCTGTCGTTTTGAGGATTTCACAAAAAGATCATTGTGTGGAGTTCGGATATAATCTTCACCCTCCTTGAGGCTCAATTTCTTGATTGTAGGCTCATCTAAAAGTGTTGTGTAGCATAAGTTGTGAGCCATCATGATACTCGGATACAGACTGCTAAAATCCAAAGTTGCAATGGGCTTGTCATAGTAGCCGCGAACAGGCTCGATAACTGTCGCGCCCTCATACTGCTCATCACTTCCGCCTGCACTTTTCATATTAGGGATCACCATTCCGACCTCTCGAGCCTTCCGGAAAAGCTGACTGACTACTTTAATTTGCTGGCCTCTTGTTAACAAGTAACCAAGGGGCACACCAGTAACACGGGCCATCTCTGTCATATTGACAAAAGACATGAGTTTGTCCAATAATCGCAATGGAAGGTAAGCATCCTTCAAACAGTACACAGCCAGTCGATGTCGAGAGTCAGCATTTCCCTCTTGTAATTCGGTAATAATGGAATGGTGAACATCCTCTTTCTGCTCGCCCAAAAAACGGGCACTCACAGCGTTTAAAGTGTACGAGCGCAACTTATATTCACGGCGGATGTAAGCAAGCATGTCAATCTGCAGCCGCCCCTCGATGTTGGTTACTTTGGACTCCGAAGTACCGTAGGCCTTTGAAGAAAATGTCGAGTTGCGCAATTCCTGTTGCACATTCTTTAGGCGACCAAAAAAGGCAAACGATTTCGTGATTTTAAGCGCATTTGCCCTGTCGATCAGATAGGGGAAATCAAAATTAGTCGTATTGTAGCCAATCATCACGTCGGGATCCACTTCTGTTACGAAACGGGACCACGCATTCAGCATTTCTTGTTCTGTTTTGTGGGAGTATACTTGAGACCCCACAATTGGAGAGCAGGAGTCCAGAGTGAAGACGTTCCGAACAAAGGGTCGTTGTGTGCCCTGAATTTGGACCACTGAGGCTATCTGGATGACCGGATCAATTGCGGGATCAGGAAAAATGCCTTTGCGACCAGCGCATTCAATATCAAAGCTCATAACTCGCAAGGGAGCTGATTTGAGCCACTCACCTTCAGCCTCGTGAGCAATCAGATCACGGTAGTCAATTGTTGTTTCAATTTGGCATCGAGATTGTTTGACCCCAGGATCAATGACACTATACTTGCCTCTCGGCAGGGTAATCCACGACATTCCTACGATGCCACAATCAACTGAGCACCGCATAGCATAGGAAATATTATCAAATGTGGTTTCTGCGAAGTGGAAATCATCAAAGGATGCTTGTCCAGACTCAAAAAAGCTTCGCAGTCGCGTCACATGTCTCGGATCGGCACACACGAGCTTAAGAAAGGGGACCTTCGAGTCTCCATAATATCCCCAGATACTCTGTTTCATTTCGATTTCAACAGCATCGGGCGCGCCGATATTCTTATTTCGCAAAAATGTACTCAGAGCAGGTACATCTCGTTCTGTGAAACCGCGCGGGGCAAGCACGTATAAATAGTGGCTGAAATTCAGAACGTCACACAAGATAGAGTGACCGTCACCAGTAACTCCGAATAAACGCAAATAAGGTCTATTTGTCATTTGGCCATTGCTGAAAATATTGTCAACACCCTCTTCGGCATCTATTTGTTGAAAAGTAATAGCTTTCTTTGACCAATCAGTAGGCAATTGCGGTCTAGCCCACTTCTGATCGCCAATGGTTCCGATCACGGCAGGCTGATGTTCCTGAGCCAACGTGTCAGCCTCGAGCTTCTCGGCAAAAGTTTTTATTTTCTTAGCCTCATTTTCGCTTGCGTTGTTATCAGCCTCACGCTTCACAGTAGCTAAATGTGTGCCGGACAAGGTGGCTGCCGACATTCTGGTTAAGTCAAAAGACGATTAAGTCGCGACGCGTTGAATAATAAAGAGTGCAACATATATAGTGGTTAGGGATTTAACGCGACTGGTGAGAGATGACTGTTGAAAATGAATATATTCGCTCTGCATCTACTTAGACATGTTCTCCAGTGCCATGAGTTTGCGGAGCTCCACCGTTTCGGTGTTTTGTAGATTGATTCTGTCATTTAGCCCTTGGTAGAGCTGCTCTCGCGGTGGCACAGGCGATAAGTTAACGCCCCTACCCCACTCCCGCTTCCCACGATGTCCCACCGTAGTATCTAGAAACCACACGTGACGTAAAGCTAAGATAGGGCCGGCACTCTTTGACGAGCACACGTTGGCGAAGTGTTTTGGTGGACCGTTGGCGTAAGGTGTAAAATCATACCATACCATGTCGGCAGCTCAGTATACTAGTGACCAGCTGCTTGCTGTGGAGCGGGTGATGAAGCTCAAGTCCACTGATTACTACACGATTTTGCTCGTGGAGAAGTCGTGCACTTCATCTGAAATCAAAAAAGCATATCGCAAGCAGGCACTGATTATGCACCCGGATAAGAACTCAGCTCCTCGATCAGACGAGGCCTTCAAACGAGTCTCAGATGCCTTCCAGGTTCTGAGTGACGAAAGTCAACGAAGAATATTTGATCAGACCGGTGCTGACCCCCGATCGCGCGCCACGGCTGGTCCTAGTGGCGGATTCCCTGGCGGTGGAGGGTTTAACGGCTTTGGAGGCTTCAACAGCTTCGGGGGTGGACCTCGTTTTGCACGAGCAAGCCCTGCCGATGATATATTTGCCCAATTTTTCGGTGGTCCTTCGATGGCTGCTGGAGGTGGTGGCCCATTCCAGTTCCAATTTGCTGGTGGGGACGCAGACGACTTGCTCTCTCAATTGTTCGGCGGCGTTCCCAGAACAAGGGCCCGGCGCCCGACAGCACAGCAACAAGCCGAGCAGAGCCACCGCGACCAGACATATACCCAGCTCATTCTCATTGCTGTCATTCTTATTCTACCAACTCTGCTCTCCTGGATGTTTGGAAGCAGTTCACAGTCGCTCCCCTCTATGCGTTTTGAGTCGGTGAGACCGTACACAGAGAAGCATTTCACTCCGAAATACAACGTGCCTTTCTATGTGAATCCGAAAGACACCAAAGATATTTCCGATGCCAAATTGAGAACACTCGGAAAGCATGCAGAGAACCAATTCATTTCGTCTACCCGAACTATGTGCTCGCATGAGTATTTGTCGAGACAGCAGGACATGCAGGATGCTTTGGGATGGTTCTTCACAGACCAGGAGGCGTATGATAGTGCGAAGGAGAAGCCGATGCCGCACTGTGATTTGCTATCTAGCCTCGGAATTCAATTACAATACTAATACAAAATATAAGAATGACTTATATAACTGAACAAATTTATCTATTTTTTATCCAACGCATAAGATGGCAAAAAAGATTCCAAAATTCTTTATTTTATCTCTTTAATGATCTACTATCAGAGCCCTATGCCTATTTATAACTGGTCGACAACATGCAGTGCGTGGAAATTGGACGCGAATCTGAAGGTTAGGGGTACGTGTGTGATAAAGTAATCGGGTGTCTCAACGTGTGGGAACTTGTACAATTTTGCGCGGCCCCGTTGCTCGATGCAATTGTAAGTTTGGCAAAAACCATTGCCTAGACTTAGCTCTTTTGGAGTAATCAATATTCTTCCCATATGGGTGATAATTCATATGAAGCTAGGCGAAGCAACAAATCCGTGCGGTGGTCAGGCTCAGACGATCATAGAGAGCCCGTCAATCATTCAACAGACGAAGGTGACTACTTTACATATCCCAATGCGTCGGGAAACCGACAGGGACAGGTCGTCTATGGTGAAGAACCATCTTCCACGGACAGCGACAGCAGCGACAGCAGCGACAACAGCGACGAAGTCTCACTCGACAGGCGCGCAGCGACACGGGCTAACACGTGGTTCAATCAACTGCGACAGAGTGACAATAATATCGAGGAGAATCCACCAGCAAGCGCATCCAATGCGGCCGCATCCAGTTCGAGCACGTCATCTGTGCCACAAATTCAGGTTAGTGAGCATCTCAACCCATATGAGAACATAATGGATATTGGAACCAAAGTCAGCGGCGGTTTGGCGCCCGGTGGTGCTGAGGGAGTGGCTGATGATGATGCCGTCGATGAGGAATATCGCTTGAGACGCAATCGTCTGCTAAGCTCCCTGGGTGCTCATACCGAATCGTCATCTCCTCCGCAAATGGATGTTCCTGATCCAGTAAATCTATCTGCAATCCCTATGTCGAATTTGACACCGCCAGGACCAGATTCTGATGTGTCCAGCTCGGACAGTGAGGAAGATGAGACTTCTGATATCGAAACACCCACAAGACCACAGACTGCTTCCCGCCAATTTCATCGAGTCGACTCTGCAGCTAAGGCTGATGAGCTGCGGCAGAAGTTGGAGAAAACCCAAAGCGAACGATCCAAGCGGATGGAGCAAATTTTGGAAAACCGAAGGAGCCGGAGTGCCACTCCAGAAGCTGGGAGAAGTTCATCAATTCAGGAAGATAGGACCTCTGTGGACTCTAAGCAGCGCGAGTCTGAGGATTCAGAAGAAGAAGAATTACGGCAATTAGAGGAGGCTGCAAGGCAAGAGGCAGAATTAAGTGCCAAGCTCCTTGTAAAATCTCATTTGAACCCCGGTTTACTAGATAATCATGATGATACTGAAAAAGGGTATGTTCCTAACTTGAACCAGACACTCTTGGACGAAGACGAGCTAAGGCAAGCCGCAGAAGCGCGGGCAGAAGCGGATAAGGCAAAGGAAGAAGAGCAACAAGGGTCTCAGGCGGCTGATGGCAGCAGTAATGATACGCTCACAAACGAGAAAAACGAGTCGCAATCTCAGAAGAGTGGAAGCGACAGTGACAGTGAGAGCGATGAGGAAAATAAAAATGTGAGTTTGCGAGGCGATCCTGACTATGTGCCGCCGCCGAAGAAAGTCAAAGAAGGTGTTCTTGGTTCACTTTTGAGATTGTATGCTGGCCAAGAAGAAGATGCAAAATCTACAGGTAGTACAGGATCAACCCCTGCGGAAACGCCGTCTTCATCACCTCTTCCATCACCCTCTGAAGCGCCCCTTACTCCGGAGATACCCGGCATGGCGGGAAACTCTCTTCATCCACCTTCTTCAGGAGCAGGTGGCGTCAGTAATAAATGGAAAAGACCTGATGTTTTCCGGTCAAAGAGCAGTGAAAATTTGCGGCATGGAGGTGAAAGCCTCTCTAAATGGCTCAAAAAGCCAAGCCATGGCAAAGCCCCATCTATTGGCTATTTGGCATCTTCAGGATTGGCTACAGCCGGTGGAATCGCATCTGATGTTGCTGCTGCTGCAAGTGATGCCCCAGCTGATATACGCAAGCGGCTTCAGAAGACAGAAAAAGACGGCGTCAAAGGCTTTGACGAGATAAGCCATTTGCGACACAAGGAAGCCAAAAAGGCAACTCGTCGTGCTGAACAAGAACGTAAAGAAAAGGCAAAAGCATTAAAGAAAGCAAGGCTGGCCGAGCAGAATCGAATTACCGTCCATATTGCTGATGTTTTGCAACGGCAAAGATTTCTTCTGAGACTCGGCAGAGCGCTTATGCTGTTCGGTGCCCCAAGTCATCGTCTCGAGGAATACTTGAAGATTACAGCTCGAGTTTTAGAGATTGATTGCCAAGTTCTCTATATTCCAGGTTGTCTTCTATTTTCTTTTGGAGATGCGACGACGCACACATCCGAAACCAAGTTGCTTAAAGTAACACAAGGTTTGAATTTGCAGAAGCTGCATTCCACCCACTTGATCTATAAAGAAGTTGTGCATGATTTGATGAGTTTGGAGGAAGCAAGTTCTCACATTGATCATCTTTTGCGTACCAAAAACATATACCCATGGTGGCTTGTGGTATTCTTCTATGGACTAGCTTGCGTTTGTTGTGGAATGTTTGCTTACGGAGGATTATGGAAAGACATGCCAATAATATTCTTCCTCGGCAGCTGCGTCGGCTTTTTGCAATTCTGGGTTCAGCCTAAAAGTGATCTTTATGCAAACGTTTTTGAAGTTTCCTCATCCATCGTGGTTAGTTTTCTTGGTCGGGCTTTTGGATCAATTGGGCACAAAGATCACAGAGTTTTTTGTTTTTCATCCATTGTGCAAGCTTCATTGGCATTAATTCTACCTGGCTACATTATTCTCGTTGGTGCTCTGGAACTTCAAACAAAGAATCTTGTGGCTGGTTCAGTACGGATGTTTTATGCCAATATTTATTCACTGTTTTTGTCATTTGGAATTACACTTGGATCAACAATCTACGGTTGGATTGATGGCGGTGCGACTGACCAGACCACATGTGGGGCGGCGAGCAAGGTTCCCGAAGAATGGAAAATCTTGTTCGTTCCCATGGCAACGCTTTTTATGGCGGTTGTGAACCAAGCTGGCATGCGACAATTGCCGGTCATGGTTGTCATCGGTAGCGCTGGCTACACGGCTCAATATTTCGTTCAAAAGAAGGTTCAAAATGCTTCGTCGTTTACATCAGCCATCGGCGCATTTACTCTGGGAATTCTGGGAAATCTATATTCCCGAGTTGGCCATGGCTTGGCATTTGCCGCCATGCTTCCTGGAATCTTCGTCCTGGTTCCCTCAGGTATAGCTGCGCAGGGCTCTCTAGTGGCTGGCGTAAAAGTCGCTAATGAGATCGTTAACAGTACCCGCACGAATTCCACTTCTTCTTCGTCCTCTAACGAAAGCTCCAGCCAATCGAGTGCCATTAGTGAGCTCGGAAACAGCATGACTCAAGTTGCGGTTGGCATTGTCGTAGGCCTTTTTGCAGCGACGTTAGTTGTATACCCTCTTGGTTTGAAGAAGAAACGTTCTGGGCTATTCACTTTTTAATTTATTTTTGTATAATTTATTTCCAATCCATTGAGTCACAACTTTTTGCATTCTCATTCATACCTTTATCTCGCACTTGAAATTGTATGCACGTATTGGACCGATCGAAATCTGCAAGTTATAAACCTGGTTAGGGTATAGATCGCCCACGCGTTAGAAGGCGCGCGCTGTAGAGAGTTGTCAAACCCAAGACACGTAGTGAGAATTAAAGATCACGTCCAAATTTGAGTCACCTGATATACTATGCAAGGGTTAATGCGCTCTAAATTGAATGCGTATGGATGGGGGTATATAACCTGGTACGAATAAAATTCAGGTGAGTGTGCAGGAAGAACTTGCCTAATATATATTGCATACTATAGCATTCTAAAGCAGTGACTATTACCCAAGCCAGGAGCATTATCGAGCCGCCCAGTAGGGATTGCTTAAAAAGTAGTCTGCCCTTGTTGGGCCCGTAGTATATGAAATTCTAGGGGATCCTAACCCGCACTGCTCCTCACACATATCAATTTAAGTGGAAAACCGCCCTGACCACATTCTGCCAGTGGGATTCGCCCAAGGAATTACTTGTGCACTTTTGCTGTACACTAGTCTCTTTATTCCTTTCCTGAACTTTTTTTTTGTGAAATGAGTTATACAGAGGATCAGTCTGGGCAGTTCCAAACACCCATGAAAGATTTACCCCCTTCGTTGAGTTACGGCAGCTCTAGCTCGCCTTACTTCGACTCTTCGCCGGCATATCCACATTTTCAAGGGTGGGTGCCACCTGCTCGCTCTCCATCAGGCTTGAAGTCGGCAAATACATCAATGCAACGCATGAATTACCCTCCCGAGATGCATCACGGCCGCCATATTTCTCATGACATTGCTTATGGGCACCCATACACGGAGGCCTCGTCACCTGCCCCATCTTCATTTTCTCAGCTATTACCAGCGGAGTTTCCTCATCGAGACGATGCACTCGGATCTTCGCCGCCAACTTCTCAACATCTCAATCGGCATATCTATGCCGACCAGTCAGCTTCCCCTCATTCTAAACCGCCTCCAATGCGTGTTCCTGCAAAGCGAGGACGGCCGCGGAAATATCCCGCTCCGGACAAAACAGATGTCATTCCAACAGTGTCTACAGCACCCACTCAAACTGGTCCTTTTGCCGCATCAGTTCATCCGGATAACCATGGGCAACCTAGATTTATTAGATCTCCCCTAAAGAGACAGCGGTCAACCGTCATTGAAGGGCAGGCACCGACAGGACAGGTACCCGCAGTTAAAAAACAAAAAGCTCAGGGGAAACCCATCAATATTCACAAAAATGAATTGGAGGATAAAGAAATACCAACCATCACTCCCCCTGGGGATCGGAAAATGTCGATTTACACCGATAAACCCACAAGCAATGGCGTTCCATTAATCTCAGCCAATGCATTCAGAATAGCTTGTGACTTACAGGGAGCCAGAAAACGTGCTAGTCTAAGGGAGCTATTCTCCGATTACAAACAACATGAAAAACGTCATTTTTCTACTAATGGGCTCGGCTTCAACTTCATGATCGATACGACGGGATCTGCATCCATAGATAAAACTCAGGCAGTGCCGGATTCACCACATGGTCCCCAAAGAGATCAAAATTCAGTTAACACTGAAACACCACGCATAATTGACGTCTTAGACGAAGAAAGCGATTCTGATTCAGAAGCCGAATACGAGCCGTCAGGAGCATCGTCCGCGTCTAACCCAGTGAGAACACCACCTCGGTTCAGTTCCCTTGGGAATTCTGATGCTGCTACAGAGTTTGCCCGCACTTTTGGTCGCTCGCATGACCGTGGTTTCATGTTTCTGTTTCCGAATGAAAGTACACCGAGCAAACCCGTTTCGATGCCATCTAATAGTCTCTCTACGCCTCGAACACCAAAGATCCCTATGCCATTCGACGAAGACTCTTTCAGTATGCAGATGCAAACACCGCCAGGAGCTGTGTTTTCTTCATATGATTACCATGGTGGGAATTTTGTTACAGGGATGACCCCATATATCAATGGGCTTGAGAACCGTATTTAATGATTAATAAATGAATTCAACTCAAAAAGTCACTAGACAAGAGAAAAATAGATATAGTCTTCTGGTTGCATTGTCGCTTTTTTTTTTTGGCCATAATTCGTGAAAGCTCGAGAAACCTATGTAACACGTGACTATATCGGTCAACAAACCTAAGGGAGGAGGAGATCAAATAATTCTAGCTGAAGAACTGAGAAGTGTTTGTTACGCAGATATTCTCCTCCGTAGTGGATCTCTTATTGATTATTACGGTCCATTTTCATGGAAACTTCAAATCTGATCCATGAGGAGATCAATTCAGGAGAATATGAATGCTTAATTTGTTTGAATTCGATTACACCTCGCTCTCAAATATGGAGTTGCCGCTCATGTTATAGGGTGTATGATCTCAAATGTATCAAAGAATGGGGAAACCGCACTGTAGAAAAGCGCGGCACTTGGAGCTGCCCCCATTGTTTGACGTTACAAACCCAAAAAATACAGAGTTTGCATTATCGCTGCTGGTGTGGCAAGCAAAAAAGAAGTAATAGCAATCGCAGATTGGATGCCCCGCATAGTTGTGGTCAAACATGTGGTGCCAAGCGATCTTGTCCGCATCCCTGTCCGTTGACATGCCACGCGGGCCCCCACGCAAATTCGGCTGATTGTTTGTACATGGGACCGAAAATGACATGCTTTTGTGGCAAGAACACTGAGCAGGTAATTTGCTCTATGACACACTATGATGGAATTGCCTGTGGTCAAAAATGCTTGAAAACAAATCGCATTTGTAAACATAAATGCCAGCGCCAATGCCACAGTGGTACATGTGATCACTGCGAAATACAAGTAAAGGTCAATTGCTTCTGTGGAGAAGTGAGTGATAAAATTGAACTTTGTGATTCGCTTTCACGTAATCAGCGCTCTAAGCTACGCTCAAGCTCCAAGCTCACGATTTCGTGTGGCAAAATATGCAATGAGACTCTTGATTGTGGTAAACACAGCTGCAAAGCTCGTTGTCACAGCCACAAAGCGAAACCACATATTTGTCCCGCAAAACCATTCAAAGGCGAAACGTGTTTTTGCGGCAAAACTGAAATTAGCCGCAAATCCTGTGAAGAACCAAGAACGAGCTGTGGGGATGTTTGTGCTAAGCTAATGAAGTGCGGCCATTCGTGCCAGGAATCGTGTCATGATGGTCCATGTCCACCTTGCGCAATCTTAGTTCCTGATATTCCTTGTAAATGTGGAGCTACAAGACATACGATACCTTGTGGGAGCAGGAACACACCGCCTTCCTGTGAGAAAAAATGTGACGCGTATTTGTCGTGTAAGCGTCACATGTGTCGTAGAGAGTGTTGTGAGTTTCGTCCGAGGAACTCTGGAGCTCAAAAATCTCACACAAAGCGCCGTGATGTTAGCCTAGGGGACCTACTTTCGGGTGCCCTCCACATAGAATCCCAGTCCCCACCAACTACGAGTGAAGCTGAACAAGCCGCACATTTGTGCCCCAGAATTTGTGGCCGTCTTCTCGCTTGTGGTTCGCACACATGTCCTATGTTATGTCATACAGGAAAATGTCGACCGTGCTTATCAACCTCATTCGATGAGTATACCTGTCCATGTGGTCGAACTACTTTGGATCCACCCATCCGCTGTGGAACTCCTCTACCCCTGTGTCATGCCCGGTGTCATCGCGCTCAAGAGTGTGGCCATGAACCACAGCACTCATGCCATTTTGATGGAGAGCCGTGTGCCCCGTGCTCTGTCATGGTCGATGTCTCATGTCGCTGTGGTAAGTCTACAGTCAAAGAGAAGTGTCATGCTGTGCGCAATGGAAGCATGAATCCAAAGTTTTGCACAACAGAGTGTAGTGAGATACTACCATGCGGCCATCGATGTGGTCAGAAATGCTGTCCAGGCGCAGGACACTGCCCTCCGTGTCGTTCGCGGTGTGATCACAGGTATGCATGTGGCCATTTGCATGATCACGAATGTCACTATTCTAGACCCTGTCCTGAAACCTGTGATAAAATATTGATATCTAAATGTCCTTGTGGCATCTCCAAATGCGAATACGAATGTGGAGAGGATATGGAAATCGGTTGTACGGACACCTGCATTGTTGAGACGTACCCGGAGGTCTTGCTGGATGCTTATGAGCATGAAAAACGATGGCTTCTACACATTGAACATCAGATTCGGGACTTCTTGAAACAAAAAGTTTCCAAGACTTTATGGTTTAAACCCATGAATAAGCGCCATCGGAGGTATGTCTACTATATGCTAGAGCATTACGGTCTCGAAGGTGAAAGTGTGGATTTTGGTGAAAATAGATCAATTCGAGCCAAATACACTAATAAAGCGCACTTATGCCGAATATTATTGCAGCATGCGTCGAAAGTGGAGCCATTTGTGTACATCGATCAAATTATGAATGACGTCGAACACCTTGAGCCTTTAGAAGGCGAGGTGACTACTCTTTCCAACGATCTAGAGCAGCATCTGACTGATGACGGTTTTGTCGAAATAGTCAATCGGAACTCTTCGATCGATAACGCTTCCTCGCAGGAAATTGATGATGAGAGGCCAAAAATCACTACCCCTTCTAATCAATATTTACTTTTGCCTTGAATGTATACTAGTTTTATGTAATTTATGCAGGGAATGCTTCATTATTCCTATTTATTTACTACCTATTAAATCATATCTCTCCTTTATTGGCACAAATTAACCACAGTGGACTCACTAGGCTTAGCTGTGGGTAAGGAAAATATACCTGCACTCCTTGTTCATGTGATGATTGTGTGTGTTAATTACTCGCAGCCTCGATATCAGTTTATGTTGGCGGTGCACGATCTCGAGATGGCAGGATAAATAATGATCTTTGAAAGGAAAAAGATCAAATGTTGAAACACTAATTCTCTATAAAAAACGAGCGCTTTGCTTGCTATAAAATGCACATCATCTTTTTCTATATATTGAAGTTTTGTCGACACCTGCTAGGTACTAGTTTTCTCGGACTTAATCACGAGGCACGGCACGGGCTCGGGTTATGCACGCAAATAAAACTTTTCCCGGGGAACCAGTGACCAAGGCTTGAGGCATGGTTTGTAAACAACTTAGTAAACAGGCACTTTCAGTATATAGAAAGCCAAGATCTCAACAATGTGTGTATACTAGCAATAGTAGTCGAATTTCTTCATATATTCGATTCTCTTTCTTTAAGATGTTGTCATTCCTTTGTCTCATATCAGAAAGCACCGCTATGCCTTTAAATGGAAGAATATCACCAAGTACACCAGGCGTGCTAGATTTGAATGTGAAAAGAAATGTTGGCTCCTATGGCTCAAACTCGCACTTGGCCCGCAGGACTGCTCCCTATTTTGACCTTGAAAATGCTCAAACATATTATACCGTCTCCATGAGTGTTGGTACTCCTGGGACAGAAATGGATTTTCTGTTGGATACGGGATCTAGCGACTTCTGGGTGAACGCAAACTCCTCTCATGGTGATTACTTTGACTACGAAAAAAGCAAAACGTTTCAGAAAAACGACACAGATTCGAAGTTTGGAATCGCATTTGGCGATGGCACTAAAGCTTCTGGATTTTGGGGAACTGATAAGATTTCTATATTTGACCACACATTTGACGCGTCTTTTGGGCTCGCCACGGAAAATGATGTTGTCTCGGAAATTTTGGGAATAGGACTTCCTCAAGGAGAGACTACTGTTCATGGCGTTGACGCTGACGGTAACCTCTATCCTACTTATACCAACTTTCCGCAGCTCCTCAAGGACAATGCTTTGATCGAAAGAGTTGCTTATTCTCTGTGGCTCGATGGTGCAGTCGGTGGCAACGGTACTCTGTTGTTTGGCGGTGTTGATCACTCTAAGTACCAGGGAAACCTCACAGTAGTTCCTATAGTTAACGATGGATCAATTCCGGTTGCTAAAAAACCAACGTCGCTGAGCGTTATACTCCATCAAGCCAAGCTCTCTGATTCTGATAGCGGCTTTGAAAAAAACATCGAAGAGCCGGTTTTGCTCGATACAGGTAGCACGCTGTGCGTGCTTCCGTCTCATTTTGTGGATTCTCTCGGAAAAGCTTTGGGAGGCAGTTACTCTGACAAATTACAAGTTTATGAAGTTGACTGTGATAACACTGGCACGGTCAACTTTAATTTCAGTGGTACTGAAATTTCGACGAATGTCTCAGACTTGCTTCTTCCGCTTGAAGATGTAGGAGGATCTAATAAGAACGGTCGATGCGCACTGGGGGCGTATAAGACCGATAAAGGTAAATTCGTACTTGGTGATCCCTTCCTTAGAAGTGCTTATGTGGTTTTTGACCTCGAAGGACTGGAGATTGGTCTCGCCCAAGCTGTGCCTGCACGGTCATTCACAGGATCTCCCGATATTGAGGAGATCAGCAATAAGATTCCAAGTGCTACATCTGCGCCCTCCTACAGTCACACTGAATTAGCTACTTCCGTGACTTCTTCCTGAAGAAATAAAAATACCTTACATGTAGTGGACGTAGGCTACTATTTAAATTTCTATCGCATTTAATTGAAGTGATGTTGATGCCCAACTCGTGTGGTGATGAGGGTAAGGGGAATATAACAGTTGTGTTCATCGGACGCGTCGAATTCTCTTAGATCAGTGAGAGGGGACAACGAGCTTTAGGAATTTGCGATAAGTTTGTGAAAAACTAATGTTCGCAGGCGATGATGTCAGAAGATAGTGATAGAGAAATGACTGAGCGTGAAGAATCTTCGGTCCAGAGTAATTCAGCCTCCCCAACGTCAAGTTCACCTATTGAGATCAGATCAAAGAAACGCAAGGCACCGAATGATCTGGGTCCATCCATACTACCATTCTCTGATGGAACTGAACGAGGCGATACTGCGAGGGATCAATTAATAGAAGATGAACCAATTATTCGTGGGTCCCAAGAAACACAAGATTTACAAGTACGTCTCTTCCAGCTGAAGATAGACATGAAAACGATTCAAGATGAGCTTCGCAAAAGGATACCAGGCTTTGAAGATCATCAGTCATCCGATGAAGAACATTTTAGCACCCAAGATCCGCCCAGTAGTGGTATCTCATTTGAAGAGCCCTCCCCAGACCGCACTGGCCAACAAGTTAATACCTTGGTGAATAACATAGAGGCCGAAAAAGAAGATCTTTTGTCTCAAAATGCATATCTTAGAGAGCAACTAAGAAAATCGTTGGATTCGGAGGACTCTTTGAAGACCCGCGTGACAAGTAAGCAAGCCGAACTAGACGAATTGCGCAAATTATACTCAGAAAAAGATCTCCTATTGCAAAGAGTGCAGGATTCAAAGGAAATTCAAGATAGAGCTCTGATTGCTGAGAAGTCCCGATCTAGTTTGCTCTACGAAGCCAAGAATAAACATGTTCAAGAGATTGAGATACTTCGTGAAAGACTGCAGCAGACTCCTTTATCAGAGAATGCCGGGTCAAGTCTGAAAATAGAGGATCTTCAAAGGGAGCTAGACCAGGCTTACTTCGAACAAAGTCAAGTCAGAGATATGTTGGTTGACGAACGCAGTATAACTGCTGAACTCCAGCAGAATCTATCAATCCTGGAGAAAGAAACGAGCTCCAGGGAATCTGAAATGAAGACTTCTGTTGTAACACTGAATGGCAAAATAGAGGATGCACAATTGCAAAGAGAAGAATTGCTGAGCCAATTAAAAGACCTCCATGAGAAGTTAAATTCTGCTCAGGAGACTGTTGAGAACCTCAAGACAACAAATAAGGGATTGGAGCAGCGTATTGATCAACAACTTTCAGAACAGAGAGACGCTAAGAGTACTATTTCGCTTAAGGATAAGCGACTAGTGGAAAGATCACAGCAGCTATCAGAAAAGGACGAAAAGCTTGCCCAACTTGGATCCACAGTAGAAAGTCGTGATAGGGAGATTCAGACGTTGACTTTGCAGTTAAAGCATCTTAATGTCGCTTACGAAAGTTCGCAGACAGAGTTGAATGAAGCTCGTGATACCCTTGATATCAAAGATTCGCGTCTTAAAAAGCTCAAAAGTGAGCTCAAGGAGAAGAAAAAAGAGTTCGATACCATTAAAGATGAACTTAATCAAACGAAGAACAATCTTAGTCGTCTCAATGACAACACGCAAAACGAAATTCTGTCCCTTCAATCTGAACTCGGCTCTGCTGAGAAAGAAATTGAAAACCTCAAGACGCAATACCAAATAACAATTGATGATATCACTAGATCTCATGCTTTGGAGTTGAGCCAGCAATCAAAGGATAATAAGACCAAGATTGACGATCTCCGAGAGACCATATCAAGACACCTTCTCCAAATTGCCGATATGAAAAGAGATGCATATGAGGCTCACAATCTCAATCAGCAGCTGACTTCAGAGACCAAGTCTTCACGACTTAAAATCGAATCTCAAGCCCGTAGAATATCTGAGCTAGAGTCTAGTTTGGACAAATCAGAATCTGACCACTACGATCTGAGTAACAAAGTACGCGAGGCATCAGAAGCTGTGAAGGCCAAAACTTTTGAATTACAGAATAAATTCCAAATTGAAGAGGCGCTCTCTGACAAGGTTCAGAAACTAGAAAAAACTATCTCAGATCTGTCTGTCGAGCTTAATAATAGAACGAATGCCAATATTAATGACCTTCGTCTAAAAGCCGATGAAAATACTACCGCTGCGAATGACTTGGCCCAGCTACGTCGGGAATACGGTGCTCAGTATGCCGAATGGTTCAGCTACCATAATAATACCGAGCACCACATAGCAAATCTTCAAGAGTCGATTAGGAATTTGGAGCTACAAATCAGTTCTTTAAGAGCATCAGAAAATGAGAGAGAAGCTAACTTCCGGGAAGCGGTGCGGTCAGGCCATGAAACTCAAATGGAACGTCTGCGCGAAGAGTATACTTACAATTATAACGTTTTGCAAAGTGCTTATGAAAGTATTGCCAAAGACTTGAGCTCCATTAGGGGCGAAAAGGATGCCGCAATTCGTTCCTTACACGAATGTGAAACTCGAATTGCACAATACTCCATTGATACTGATGAATATAAGAGAGAACTGCAAATTTCGGAGACTCGCCGTAGTCAGACTGAAAAGAGGCTTCACGAGTATACGGAATCAGAAGCGCTTATCAAGCGTAAAGTGGAGGAGCTCCAACACTCTTTGAGCATCGCAACTGAAAATTTAGGATCGCGTGAGAAAGCAATGTCTATTCTAAATGCAGAACTAGAAGACAGTCGCTCACTGCTGGAGGCTCAGAAATTCAATTTGGAGGATGCTGAGCAAAACTCAATAAAGCTGCAGAATTACTATAGTACTCTGAGTGTTCATGCCAACAACCTGATACGTTTTGCTAAGCACTCAGCTTCTAATCTACACTTTGAGACTGTGGTATACAAGTCTATTTTCCCTCGACTTGATATTGTGCCAGTAATATCTGAAAAGAAACAATCTCCGATCGAATCTTTGAGAGCATCTATCTTGACTGTGCTGGCTACTGTGAAGTTCAAGAATGCTGCTCGCTTAGGTATCAAACGTCAGTGTTATTTGAGCGAGAAATTCTTCCGAGAACATTATTCTGATTAATAACTTCATGATTATTGTACTTTTAGATTTTATAAAGGGTATCATATCTCAGATGAATACAGGAGCATCGTCCCGGGTCTTTGTGGTTGATTTTCGGGACAGCCGGTATTGCTCGAGTTCGCGTTCGGCCATAAGATAACGATCTTTAGCCTCCGCCACTTCACGAGATGCTCTGCGGAGCACGATCTCACGCGAGGCTTCACTAGCTTGCAAGCGTTCTATCTCTGCAAGACTCTTCTCGTATTTACCTTCAACGTCATTAAGATTGCGGCGCATAGTGTCCAAGTACCGTTCCTTACGCTCAATCTTCCACCTGAGATCACTCTGCTCCATCATCATTTGCTGCTCATTCTGGCGCAGGAAAAGAAGTTGCTCATGCAATTTACGAGGTTGTTGATTCATCGATGAGATCAGGTCCTGCATGCGTCGCTCGAGTTTGGATTTATCAGTCATAAGCCGATCGCGTTCAGCAGCGACATCCTTCAATGTACCATTAACAGATCTGACCTGGCCTTGTAAACCTGATCCAGCACTGCTCTTCAGTTTGAGACGCTCAATAGTACTATCGCGTTCATCTAATTGCTTTTGCGTCTCAACAATCTGGCTTCGCATTTGGGCAATCTCCATAGCATGGTCATCTTCTATGCGAGCAAGTCGAGTCTTGTAGGTATCGATTTGCTCTCTCGCGCTAGTTTCAGCTCTCAATGCTGCTTGGACGACCGTTTCCGCCTTTTCAAGTTTAGTGTGGAATTCCTGAGCTCTCCCTTTGTAGATCTCAACTGCTTCCTCAAGATCCTTATTTTTGACATGCTCCGCAGCTCTATGGGCCTGTTCACTCACACGCCGGTCATTAGAAATATTCCGCAGAGCTTGAGGTACACCTCGCTTATGAACCACTAATGGTGGGTCATTGGGATCCATGGGTTCGCCAGTTTCAGTAGGGCTTCGAAGAGGTCCATCAGGTCTTATCTGAGTAGAAGACCGACGATTGTGGTTGTTGTGCGAATCGGCCGATGGGTTGGTTAACTCGTGAACTGTCTTTGCGAGTTGAAGCTTCGCAATCTCTGCGAGACGAAGACGATGCTTCAGGCTATCAACATCTCTTTCGTTAGTGGCATCAGCAAGCTTGACAGATTTCTCCTTCAATTCACGCTCATTTCGCACGAGTTGAAGCTTTAAGACGTTTATCTCGCTTTGAAGTCGTTTCACATCAGCAGCTTGCGCTTTAGCAATGTCAAGCTCTCGAGTATGGCCTCGTTCATTTTGACGACCCAAGAGAAGCTGTGATCTATCCTGTGCCAGTGCTGCTTTCTCACGTTGTAATTTCTCATATTTTTGACGAAGGATGAGATATTGAGCATTCGTATTCCTGGCTGTTGCAAGCTCGGCTTCGTATTCTTCAATTTTCGCATCAGCAGCTGCCAAATCGTGTTGAACCATAGCGAGTTCTTGTTCAGCATCGCCTTTTCCAAATCTCTTTTGGTATCCCGTCGCAGCACTTGTCGCGGATGGAACACTTTGTGTCTTCAATTTTAGAAGCTGTTTCTGAGTTTCTGCTAATTCCATACGAGTTGCCGCGAGCTTGCGACTGATGTCAAAATTAGCACCAACTGGCATTGAGGAACCACTCGAGGTCCTCGAGTTTACCAAATTGGTGAGATCAGTGGTCTTTTCTTTTGCCGTCGCTAGCGAAGACTTCAACTCATGGATTTCCTTTTGAGATTCTGCTAATTCTGCTTCTTTTTTCTTGAGTTCGGGCTCTATTTCAGATAGCCTCTTTTGGATATCAGCATTCACACCTGTCATTGTCTTATTGCTCTTTCGAAGCTGGTCAAGTTCAGCGGACATCTCGTCATTACGTGAACTCAGAGTAATGATCTTAGCATGCGCTTCTTTATATTCCTTCTGACGCGAGTTGAGCTCTTCATCGGATTTCAACAAGTTATCTGTAGCAATATCGAGGTCCTTGCGTTGCTTCTCAAATTCTTGACGGTGCTTCTCAAGATCCCTGCGAAGATTATCTCTCTCTTCAGTGAGTTTATCAACTTTTTCGCTGCCGACAGAGTTGGATTTAAGGCTCTCTAAAGCTTCCAATGAAGACTTGTGCTCATTTTCGAGCTCCATGTATTTCCTCTTGGTATCAGCAAATGCTCTAAGCTCCACTTTGGCCTTTGCTAGCCATCCCTGAACTTTATTAAGTTCAGCAGATGACTTCTGAAGTTCAGCATCCTTTTTTGAAACGGCAGATTCATAATTCTGAGAGCTCTTTGCCTGATCATCTTTAAGCTCGCGATGAGATGCCGATACACGATCGAGGCTACTTTGCAGAGCTACGACCACAGACTCGTGCTTCTGTTTTTCAGATTCGAGAGCCATCTTTGTAGAATCTAACGCAGACTGCAGATCTCGGCATGTTTGCTTGAGGGCGTCGCGCTCATTGTCTGAGCCTTCCTTACCTGATCTAATTTCGGAAAGTGTCTTCTCAAAGTCAGCTTTATTCAGTTCCAAGCTCTTCGCATGCTTCTCTGCTGATTCGCATTTCTCTTTGAGAGCATTGTTTGCTGCAATAGCAGTTTCAAGCTCTTTTCGTAAACTATCATGCTGCGATTCGGCTTTGGCAAGAGAAGCTGTATGATCCTGCTCTTGGTTGTTTAGAGACTTGTTCAACGATGTGATTTCATCACTATGTCGCTGACGTGACATATCGTGCTCTGACTGAAGAGAAGTATGTTTGGATTCGAGAGCAGTAAATTTAAGCTTAGCTTCATCATTAGCGGTCTTCACAGCTTCCTCCAACTTCCTCTGCCAGTTATTATCCGAATCGCCGAACTTGGATTGCAAAACCTCAAATTCGTCACGTAATTTACTGTGTGCCTGACCTAGCTCCAAAAGAGCGGCTCGTGACGCATCGTCTCTTGACTTGGCAGACGTGACAGCTAATTCATGAGCCTCGTTCTCTTCTTTGCTCCTCGCTTTGAGCTCTCTAAGGGAAGTCTCGATGTGTTCCTTGTCCTTGAGCGCCGTGATGAGTTCACCGCGCAATTCATTTCTGCTCGACATCAGATCGACCTGTTCTTCCTTAAGTCTGTGCAATGACTTTTCGAGTTTCTGCATCCGCATATCCTTGCGACTATTGTCCATATTTTCTTTAGACAATAGAAGTGGTTTGAGACCAGCTGTGACCTGCCACCATGGGTCCAGAGCATGCTTGTTGTTCATTCTGAACGCTGTAGCTAAAACCTTCGAAGCCTGACGCCGGTGAAGCGCTGCTCTTACAGACTTTCGCACCAAAGCGCCACGAGAGAATGCCTGCAAAAGTGTCGTCTGCTGCTGGATGAGTCTCTCCAGTTTGTGTTCAAGATCAGCCAGTACACCATTGCGGAAAAACACCTTAGAGAGGCCAACTTTATATAAAGATGAATCCAAGCCAATCCCACTCAAGATGTCCGCACAGGCTTGCTGAGAATCCCTGTTATTCAAGGATTTGCCTGATAATGGTCTATACCGGCTGCAGAACTCAGAGAATTCTAGTCTATTAGGGAAACCACTGCGCGCTATGCGGATTCCTTCTAAGACACCGTTGTATCTGAGCTGATCGAGCACAAGTCGGTTATCAAAAACAGAAGACGAACGAATGGTATTTGGCAAGATACAACGCACGAAGTGGGGATGCGTAGCTTCCAAGTGAAGCATGAGATCGTTTAACTGCTCTTTGTATCTCTGAGCTACTGTTCGGAACATAGCCTTGGCCTTTACTTTAGTACCATCTGAGGTAAACAAGGAGTTAATCAGCATGTTCTGCGATTGAGACAGAACTTGCTCAACAGAGTCACTGAGAGGATCTTTGTTTTTCTCAAGCCACCCCTCTGTAGAGTAATCAACACTCTGAGCATAGTGAGATATAGTGAAACCGTCAGTCAGACGTGATGGTTTGAATTTAGGATTGGAGTTTCCCCATTGTTTCTCGAGCTTCTCAGCGAATTGCTTCTCTGTACCACTAGGAAGAAGTGACTCCTCATTTAGGCAGCTGAATATACCCATTGGAGACTTAGACTTCTCAATCAAGTCAATGGTCGGTTGTAAGTCGACACCATAGTCCACATAGTCCCAATCGACTTTCTCCTTGACGTATTCTTGCTGCTCTAAGACGAACATATGGTGATTAAAAAACTGCTGGAGTTTTTCGTTTGTGTAGTTGATACAAAGCTGTTCAAAAGAGTTTTCTTCAAATATCTCGAAGCCAGCGATGTCTAGTACGCCGATACAGGGTCCTGCTTGAGAGCTTCCAAGACGCTGGTTCAATTGTTCAACAATGTAGCCGAAGAGACGTTCATATAAGGCCTTAGAAATAGCATTAACTGTATGCTGTGCCTGGTTTGCTGTTCTACTCTGAGTAGTGAACTCGCGTCCAATTTTTACGCGCGGCTGAAGAATGGACTTAGTAAATTCATCCGATTTTACACCAAGGAGTTCAGCAACCTTATCAACTGCGAGAGTATCTACGACTGTACCCTGATCTGCCGTGGCAGGTCGGAACTCAATCTGACCTAGGAATAGAATAGCAGCCACGACGCCCATGATTTCATCTACTTGGGCGGGAGCGAATCCCATAATACGAAAGGCATCTACCAATTTAGTGTAGAGCTGGCTATCATCAACGCCATCTATGTGGGCTGCTCCTGAAGCCAAATAGCTGAACTTTTTGGGGTCCGCATTCTCAGGGATGTGCAGTCTCTTCTTCAAAGCCGAAGGCGCGCCGGCTAAAAGCTGATAGAAAACGTGGTAATTGCGCTCGCTGGGATGCTGGGTGACAACTCGCGACTTTTCAAGAAGATACCACTCGATAGAGGCACCGGCTATCGTGGCCCGATCTTTTCCCTCTTTCATGAAATTAATTTTAATAAACTTGCCAAAGCGAGACGAGTTAGCATTGCGAATAGTCTGCGCATTGCCAAATGCTTCCAATATCGGATTTGTTTGTAAAATGCGCTCGTCGATAGCGCCCATGGTGCTAGGAGATTTATGATGAGTGACGCTACTGAGATACTGAATAGCCTTCTTGGTGTTCTCAGTTTTACCCGCGCCACTTTCACCAGTAATCAGAATTGATTGGTCCTTGCCGCTCGCCAACATATTACTATAAGACTCTTCAGCAACTGCAAAGATATGCGGGTCCACATCCGAGCGCCGTTTTCCCTTGTAATTCTGGGCAGTTGCCTCATCGTAGATACCGAGCTTTTCATATGGGTTGACGGCAACCAGAAAGAGACCGGAGTAGGTGTATATTTGATGGGCTAGCCAGCGGCTGCTCAGATTGTGAACGACGCTTGGCTCATTCAAATAGGTCAGTTCTGCCATGTCGCCCACACGATCGAACTGAGAAGGATTCATTTTCTCAATGTCTTTGGCATTTATCTCCTTTGTTTCACTAGACTTCAGTATCCGCACCGTCACGGTATCCTCATTCTCGTCTGAAACAATGGACGCAGCAGTAAAAAGCTCCCGCGCATCCGGCACCCAAACGTGTTTTGCGGAGTCCTTCATGAGAGGAAAAATGCCCAATGAGAACGGTGTGCACGGACTATGTTGGTAAGACGCTGCGCGCGATCGCGAAGAATGTTTATTCTCTGCCCAACCCTAATATTCTACCGAGTTTGTTTACTACAGCATGCCACCGCTGACGCAGCATTCCCAATGGCGGGTAACGCCTTACTGCGCGCAGGCTCGGCTCGGAGGCATGCCAATACAGGTGGATGTATGCTTTAATGGGTGAGTGGAATTCCACAAGCACGTCTAAAGAGATCTTTCATTTAATATTGAATAAAATTATGTACACTAAACTTCAGTTTTAGCCACTGCATATTCCGGCGGCGGCCGGAAAATGTCACCACGCACGCTCATTCCTTGCATAATGAGAGAGCGCGAGCTTGGCATTGACGAAGGGTCGGGCATAGGGGCGGTAGCCGGCGTCTCGAAGAGAGAGCCAATAAGCCGTCCCTCGACAGGGGTTTTAGAAGCATCGAAAATGAAACCTACATTGTCGACGACGTCGCGCTCAGCGCGCTCGACATTGGTTTCACCGACCTTGAGTTTGGAAAGACGCTGCGTGGACTCGAAACGATAGACCACCTGGACGAAGTTCGTCGGCTCGTTCGGCATGGCTAAAGGAACCATGCTGATCACCTTGGGTCTCCGTTTGAAACGGACGAGCTGCCAATCATATCGGTAGCCCGGGCTCAATTCTTTGGCCCGGTTAGAGAGAGGTCCATAAACCCAGCGACTTGTGAGGCGCTGGAGGCCAGAGAAGTCCCGTTTGACAAAGCACTCGTTGGTGCGCTCGTAGAGCATGATCGCAAGCTCTTTCCACTCGAGCGGTTGGAAGCGATCTTTACCGAGCTCACTTCGCATTTTCACGGCCATGTATGTGTTCACACCTGTTACCTGAACTTTTCTTTTAAACACTGTCCACCATAACTTGGGCGAGGTGAATATAGACGGTGTCTTCGCCGGCGGGACGTACAGGTCGGTGGCCAGCCCCGCTTGGTCCATCGTAAACTTGAACGGAGTCTGCTTTGTAGACACGTTCCGGGCCATAGCCGAGCGCAGCATGGGCCGCGCCAGCGAGGCTTGCCGGTTCAGAAGCAACAAAGACATGGTAGTGCAGAGTAAAGAATCTGAAATCTCAGGGTAAGGCCCTTGTTCTAAAACGGAACCGCCGTACAGGCGTTGTTGAGTGGTTATAATTTCGTTTGTTATTTCGGTATTGTATACAGTAGCAGTATGGATGCCTTACAGGCGCGCGGCACTAGCGACGTCATCCTGCAAGGAGGAGGTAGTTGGCTTGATGCCGAGGAACTTCTGCGAGATCGGCTGCAGAAGGGACGAGTAGACGTAACGGGCACCACTGAATGCCGGGAGGCCAAGCCACAAGAAGAAGACAGTCTTGAACAGCCAGTACGCCGGAATCCAGAAGATGATGACGCTCGACCAGAACTCGATAATGGTGAAGGCAGCATAAACAACCCAGTACGTCAGAAACTGCGTGTCGTCATTCTTGCCAGGCGACTCGAGTGCTACCAGAGAGTAGTAGCCAGGAATAACCACCGACGCAGTGTTGGCGAACAATTGACCAATGCCACCAATATTCAAGTAGATCAGCGCTAAGTAGACGACCGCGAAGCCGACCACCAAGTACGTCTTGGGGACATTCGTGCGGCGCTCAAGATTGTTGAGCACAGGGTACTTGTTGAGCTCGTAGCCCAAACGCTGTTCGTAGTGCTTGACTTGATCCATTTCTATGTTATCGGGAAGTGAGTGCGGGTGGTGGAAAGTTCAGGGCTGCGTATTTATATGGCCGCAAGGCGCGCCTGTGGTACTTGCTCCCCGATACGCATTGCAGATGGCTGCGTTTACGACAGCGCACAAGTATAGTTTTACGAAGAGTTTTAGGCTAATCTGTGATCAAGTTTCCAAACTGATGATAAAATTAAATAGCAAATTGAAATTTAAAATAGATTCAAGAGACGACTTTGATATTATGCTTCACTTTCCAGTCCTCGAGGCCCTTCTCCTCGGCTTTCAAATCCTTCTGCATAGTCTCCAGAGCCTTCAGAAGTCCAGCTTGCATCTCATCTACCCGCGGTATCACCTCAGCAACGGGGAGGTCCACAAGGACGTTGTTGATCATGTACTTGCTGCCTCGTTTGGGGTCTGTTTTCCTCAATACGTCAAGGACTTTCTTGTGCTGCTCGACGTCTGCCTCCAGCTCCATCGTCTTCTCGGTAAGTACCTCGATATTCCTTCGGAAGGTGTTGTACTGCTCTTGCATGTTCGCCGCCATTTGGAAAATTCCCTTTCGGCTACAATGAGGGAAGTGGGTTGGGCGTGTCAATAGCGTGTGTGTGTTGTCGTCGTCGCCCAGGAAGCGCTATGAGCGATAGCGACAGCGACAGCACTGATTCAGAAGCCGAAGATGCTAATCTTCTCGTCTTTCAGCGTGTGAGTAAACCTCACAATGAATCAGTCTTAGATCTCGAAAAGCAGGCCATTCGCCGTGACCGATCAGTTGCCGTTGCCACAGCGTCGAGAGATGCTACCCAGTCACTGCAGCAGCAGACTCAGCCCGTGGTCGAGATTGACGACACGGATGGCCTCGATCCTGAGCAGGAATTTCGGGACTGGCAAGCACGAGAGCGCGGGAGATACGAACGCGAGCTGAAGGAAATCGAAGAAAGGGAATTGGAAATACAGGAAAGAATGCAAAAACGTGCCAAACGCAAAAAATCAACTTAGAATTATATCACTACCATCATGTCAGCACCATAATTACAACTGGATATATCCCACTGTTAAATGCCGACGACGCATCGAAGGGTCAAGGGTAAGCAGTATCTTAAGGCATCTGCCACACCGGTCGGAGGAATCCCTGCTTGAATAATCACCACCCACCACGTTGGCACTCCGTCGTCGACCGATTCTCTCCAATGTACAATATTTTTCGCATTAGTGGAGACCTAGTGCACGTTTTCAGTGTCTATCTCTTGCTGTCTAAAATAGAGACGTCACGGTCTGTGGCTGGCTTGAGCTTCAAGACACAGGCCCTGTACATGCTGGTCTACTGCACGCGGTATCTGGACCTGCTCTTCCGGAAATGGACCTCGCTGTACAACACAGCATTCAAAATCTTCTACTTAGCCACCAGTGGCTACACACTTTGGCTGATGTCTAAGAAATACCGCAACACCCGTAGTCCGACCAGCATAGACACCTTCCAGGTGCAGTACCTCATCGGTTTCAGCGCAATCTTTGCCCTCCTGTTCCACCTCAAGTTCACTGTCATGGAGCTGCTCTGGAGTTTCTCCATCTGGTTGGAAAGCGTGACAATCTTGCCCCAGCTCTTTATGATTCAGCGCACGGGCAAGGCTGAAACCATGACCACGCATTACATTATGGCTCTTGGTCTATACAGAGCTCTCTACATTCTAAACTGGATCTACCGAATGTTTACGACTGACAGGGAGAACTTGGTCTCCGTTTTCGGTGGACTTGTGCAAACCATTCTTTATTCAGACTTCTTCTATGTCTACTACACCAAGGTATACCATGGACAGAGTTTCACCCTGCCGGTATAAATTGTCAGGGAACTTCTGCGAAAAGAAAAAGAGGAGATAATCACGGATTGGTGTTTGCTGTGTAAAATATTGCTTCTTTCATAGTTTTTATCCTAGTATTTCACTCATAACCTAGTACTTTGGGAATTTGTTCCTGGAAGTATTATAGTCTTAAAAAGATTCGTTGTAATAAAAAGCTCTAAAACTTAGGAAATGATTACAACTTATAAAGAAGCAGGTATATAGAGATGGTTCCAGCTATTAGTTTGGTGATATTGACAATTTCAGGCTCCGACAAAAATATTATGGAAGATTCATAAAATTGCCTTTGCTGCACGCGGTACCGAGCTCAGCTCATAATCATACTGCATGTGTGTGAATCAGGTGACTTATCGGACATATGGCGTTGGCGAAACGTCAGCCTTTGTTGACTCAAGTGTGGACGTTGGCCGTATGTGGTTGCTGATCATTTCCCAGAATCGGACCCCTCACCTTCGAGCCGTTGAGCGAATTGTAGTAAGTGTCGCGCATCGTCACAAAATAATTTGGTGCCAAGCCTCTTGCCCAGTTTTTATTTCTACTTTGCGCAAATCGAAGACTGTAGTAATCGCTCACAGATTACAGTCGGTGTAGTAATCCTCGCCACTTTAGGAATAAAAAAAATTTCCGGGTAGAAGTGCACGTCTTACTACAGTAAAGGAATCAAGTCAGCAGCAGCAGCACTGGTCTTGTTTTACCCAACCATTAGTTCTCCGCATCTAGAATTCTAGAGAAGGTGACCTACCAGGATAAATCGCGAATCAGGAAAACCCATTTTTTCCAGATAAGAAAGAATCGCACATTCTCTCATTGGACCAAGTTAACAAATCTGGATTTGCACTTATTATGAGTAAATCGGACGAGATTGAATTCGATCCAACACCCTACGCGGCGTCGTTTGGGCCGCCGCCTAAAGCCCCAATGCAAAAATCGTCCTCACCTGCAGATCCGGCAAAAGCCCATCAATCAGGTTCCACTGATCTTCATTCTGATAGCAAATTGATCGAAATCGGACCGCAATCTGATACCCGGAAATCAGATTCAGTTGATTATGTTTCATCAGCCTTCCCCCGCAAACCTACTGCACACAATGCAGCGGAAACTCCCAGGGCTACCGAATTTGACGTGAAGCATGCAAACCCTGCTCCCCACCCCCGACCCATGGGTAGTCAAACCAGCTTGCCAGGGATAGCCGCCGTTACAACACACGACGAATCAAGACCAAAGCCGGCACTGCGTGTAGATCCGAAGGCGGTTGCTGCTAAATTTTCAGGCCTCACAGAAGGCCCAGGTGACGATAATCATAAGCACAGTTTGGTTGCCATGCCGGAAATTGATAAAATTGGGGAGCGCTTTATCAAGCGGCCCCCGATCCACGAGGCATCAGAAAGCGAGCACGGTGCAGAGGAATCTGAAGCCCACTTAGTGTCGTCGCCGCCTCCCAAAAAATATACTCAGTCGCAGATACAGGCGACAGAGCTTGGAATAAGTGAAGATTCCATCAAAACCATCGACGAGGCCAGAGAAGCGGTTAAAGTGCTCGATAATATCGCCGCAGATCTCGAAAACCACGATGAGTGGCAGGAAAATGTATCAGTCGTTTTGCACAGTATGCAACTTCTGCAGAATCGCTGGCAAGTTCTAGAACAGGATCTCAAATCTCTAACGCGGGGTCGCGAACGCGGCCCCGGATTCAGAGGCCGTGGAAGAGGGAGAGGCCGTGGAAGAGGAAGGGGTCGTGGACGTTGGAAGACATTACCAATCTAAATTATTTATTCTTGTACTATTTATCTATTTAGACCTAACGTCACCTATCCAGAGATACGTTGGTCTGGTGTGTAAACCCACGTGATGTTTTTATTCCTATCCTCGCTGACCCTAGGTAAATCAGGTCCCGGGGTCCCGGGGGACGTACGGCTCGGCTCACGCCACTACGCGTATATTGGCAACAGCAGCCCGGCCCTACCCAACCACAGCCAACATTAGCATCTGAACATCTTTTATTTCCTGCGAGGTTGGGTCTCCAGAACAATGGACAAGCAACTACGCATCACTCTCTTGCTGCTGATCGATTCGGTCTTTGCCGTAGTCGAGCTCGTGGCCGGGTACGCGGTCCATTCACTAGCATTAGTTGCCGACTCCTTCCACATGTTCAATGACATCCTATCGCTCATTGTTGCTCTGTGGGCAGTGAAGGCTGCCAAATCAGGCACCAGCGCAACTTTCAGCTATGGTTTGCAGCGTGCTGAGATCTTGGGTGCGCTTGTTAACGCCGTTTTTTTGCTGGCGCTCTGCGTAACAATCTTCCTTGAGGCAATTCAGCGCTTCATTGACCCGCCTGAAATTACCAATCCCGTCCTAATCCTGGTGGTGGGTTGTTTTGGTTTGCTATCGAACTTTGTGGGCCTCTTCTTGTTCAATGAGCACGGCCATTCGCATGGCGGTGGTGGGTTTTCGCATTCTCACGGAGATTTGGAAAGCAGCGGCTCCGACCACTCTCACGACCATTCTCACAGTAGCCATGGGCACTCGGGTGTCAATCACCATTCAGGTGGTCTCACATCTCTGATGCCAGAGTCGGCTTTGGCTCGGGAAGAGCGTCTCCTTCTTGCCCATCATGAGAGCTATGGAGCCACAAACAGCGGTCGGTCCCTCCATCGAAGCCGCCCAAGCAGTTCCTCTCATGTGTTAGAGTCTGAACCGAATGCTCACGAGGAGCATCATCACAGCCGGCCCCGCCCTGCCTCAGAGCCATCCCGCTCAATGAATATGGAAGGTGTGTTCCTGCATGTTCTGGGAGATGCGCTCGGTAATGTAGGAGTCATTGCGACAGCCCTTTTCATTTGGAAAACTAATTTCTCTTGGCGGTTTTACTTTGACCCCGTCGTGTCTTTGTTGATTACCGGAATCATATTTAGCACAGCACTGCCGCTCTGCATGCGGGCATCGAAAGTGCTTCTACAAGCTACGCCAAGCTCAGTCAATTGTGACGAAGTTGCTCAGGATATACAGTCGTTACCTGGGGTCGAAGAAATTCACGACCTTCACATCTGGCAGCTTAGTGAGAATCAACTTGTGGCCACTCTGCATGTCACGATTGATGGTCCACCGTCGAAGTTTAGCAAGCTCACTGCGACCATTCAAGAGTGTTTGCATGACTACGGCATACCGTCCATCACAATTCAACCAGAGTTTACCGAGGAGAGCCCAGGACATAGTGCCCCGCCTGTTCTTTGCAAGGCCAAGAGCAGCAGCAGTCTGAGACGATGAAGTTCTGATAAAAAAAATTCCTGACTCTTATGATATAACGACTTAATAATTCTACATTACGAGGCATTTCCCTCTCTGTTTATCCTTATCAGAAATACCCAACTGGGCAAGTTTTGCAGTCGCCTTCTCGTGACCTCCGTCGGCGGCGCGACGATACCATTTGCCGGCTTCGATCACATTCCGCTTTGTGCCAGTTCCATTCTCGTAGAAAAACCCGAGTGTATACTGGGCCTTGGGCAAACCATTGAGAGCGGCCCGCAGCGCCCACTCGTAAGCCTCATCGTGATTAACTGGGAAGGCAGAACCGGCGCCAACCATATACCATGCACACATGGCCAATTGTGCGCTTGGATCATTGCCCAGCGCGGCAATTGTGTAGTAGTGAATTGACAGGTTCGGGTCCTGGGGGCACCCAAGTTCGCCAAATTCATAAGTATGGCCCAGTCTAGCAGCTGCAGGTATGAATCCAAGATCGGCCGAATGTGTATACAGTTTGATCGCATAGCCACTGTCAGGAATTACGAGATCCTTAAACCCCACTTCGTAGATTTTAGCCAACTCATACGGTGCACGATTATATGTCTGGTCACTCACATTTACAGCTCGGGTCAACCACTTCACGCCGGCTAATCGATTCGTACTTGTATCGCTGATCCCCATGCCGCCATAAAAGTACGCCATGCCAAGCTGGTACAGGGCACCCGGCTGGTTGCGTACAGCTGCCCGGCTAAAGAATTGGATGGCCCGGGGTGCGTCGCGGCTGGTTCCCCAGCCTTCTTGGAGACAAAGAGCAGCACGGTATGCAGCCTCTGCATGCCCATGTTTTGCGGCCATCAGGAAGTACTTGAAGGAACGCTCCATATCAGGCTTTGCCAATGCATCTGAGGAATATACATCACCGAGAAGATACTGCGCATCGGCAAATCCACGATCTGACAACCTCTTCAAGGAGCTTACAGCATCTTTAAACAACTTGTCAATAATCTTGTCAAGAGACTTATCTTCTTTCTCTTTGTCAACGGGTTTTTTCTCAGTATTGCCACTTTTCGACGACTTCTCGGGAGCGGTGGCATCCCTAGCTCGTTCGCTGGCAGCAATGAGAGCCGTCTGCATCATGTACTGAGCCAATTGGAATTCCAACTCGGGATCATTCGCTTTACGCGCATTTTTGCGGTATAACTCAATTGTTTTCATCCGCGGTATGAGGACATTAGATGCACCGTCGGGTCCAGTGCTTGTATACGTAGAAACAGCATCAGAAAGATTGAGGTTGAAATTATTAGTGGAACCCGAAAAATCATAGAAGCTCTGGCGATTCGCAGCGCGGTTTCCAATTTGACTCCGAGGCCGCATAGGTAGCAATCGGGGAGAGTCACCCGACTGCTCACTTGAACTCGACTGCGAATGCTGCGGTGAGTGCGAGAACTGGAACAGCGACGACACTGAGCTATTACGAGCGCTATGCTGTGCACCTGTACCAGAAGATGCTGAAGAAGAGGGTGGTGGCAGATTTGTATTGCTATTGTGACGAAGAGTCGTTGTTTTATACGGTTCAGAAGAGAAACCCATCTTAGGAGATCCCACTCGGGGGGTTGGAAGCGAGTCCAGCAAGGTTCTTCCATGCTCTTCGTCTTCGTCCTCGTCCTCGTCTTCACGTAGGGCGGTGTTCACCGACGAGTTGGCCGCGTCGGATTCAGAGGCAAATGAATCGGTACTGAGCAGTCCTGACTGCTGGTATATGGTACGCAGTGCTGGTTTATAGGACTCAGAATCAGAGTGAGCGGCGAATTTTTCATTGCGAGAAGGATTCGGGTGGTGAACTTCATCGTCGCTTGACGAGACATGCATAACCTGAACACTCTGAGGATCCCGTTTTATCTCACGGGTTAACGAGATATTGGGAGCCTCTTCATTTTCCGCCTCCAGAAACTGGTGGAATTGATGCCGTGATCCCGACTGGCTATTCTGAACCGATCGGGCAGGGGCCCATTGAAGCTCGGGCGAGTGAGCACTCGATTGGGGCGAGATTCCTTCCAGCTCGCAGTCCTCCAAATCAGTGGACTTTATGAGCGATCCTGGACTCATGTCAAAATACTCGGAAGGCTTCTTCTGTGGTAGCTGTCTTATAGTCTGGTGCAACATGCCCTTTTCAGGACTTGACTGGCGACTAGGACTTACTGGTCGGATGTGCGTTCCTGACTGGTTAAGATGATCCTGGCTACCTGGCTCCAAACGCTTATCCAATGATATTTGAGAGACTGATGGTGTCACATCTGAAACAGCACGCGGTATGCCATTTGGAGACGTGTTATGATCCAAGTAGCTGTTCATATGCAATACAATGAGGTGATTTTTTCAGGAACGTAGAAAATGCAAGTTTTCGAATAAGATGCTTGAAGGCTTTGGTTCTGGTGGTGATATACTAATCCGGTAGGAATGTACAATAGCCTCTGATACCAAGTCTAAGGGGAAGAAGGCAGCGATATGCAGTCCGTTGAGTCCTTTCTGATGATAAAGGGACTTAGAGCGTGCACACTGCTCTTCTTATGGGTTTTTATTAGCCGTTCGGCCAGGTAATTGATAGTGCTGATCTGCTCAGGTGAGACACTCAGCGATGGGTACGGGATAAAACGTGTATGTACGCTAAAATTGTTTGACGCGCCAAATTTAAACCCCCTATATCAACCCAACCCCTGAACGTACCTTGGGCTTGCATAGCAGGGGCGGTAGTTGAAGGGCAAGGGTCAAGCGACGCGCAAGCCACTATCCACATACCCACCCATGATCAAGCGTGGTATGTTTTCGCTGTGGCTGGCAACAAAGTATGCTTAGTTGATGAAAAAATAAACAAACGAAAACAAAGCTGGAAAACAGGAAAAAGTAAACAAATCAGTTTTGGTTTGAACTATTCTAAGCCTCTGTAGTCAAATTTTCGAATAAAGTATTGAGTTCGATCAGAACATAGTTGTAAAACGATTAGCACTATCTATCTACGAGGGATAAATCATACGTAATAATTACTTGAAAGATTGGTGTAAAAGAATAATCATAGAGTCGAGTTGGTAGCGATACGTAGAGTGCACATTGCCGATTTCTCGAAGTAATTGCTGGTTTATCTTTCGGAGCTTCGCATTCTCCTCTCTCAGACTTTTATGACGTGACTTTGGACCTTTTTCGTTCCTGGACGCCATCAGTGGCTGTGATTCCGTTGGTTTCCCGACTTTTCGAATACTTGCATCTTTACTGGACCGTCTTGCAAATGCGAGATCTTCTACCAGCCCGTCTGTTGATGGCACAGAAGAATGAGGTTCTGGCATAGGCTGCTGCCTGGGGATACAAGGGACTTGGGTGTCAGACAAATGGTAGTCAACACCACTCGAGGATTCGTCGCTACTCCTTCTTTTCGGCGTTGAGGCTTGCTGGTGAACATTCTGCACATGCCTATTGAGATTGAATGTGCGAGTAAATGTCTTTCCACAGCCGAGTGGACAAAGAAGTTGGGTCATTAGGAGGTATCAAGGAGAGAGCGAGGCAATTGTCCGTTTTCCGCGGCGTAGTGTGAACATAATGTGAACACAGTGTGAACTATATCCGCCCAAGACCATTATCATAGGAAGCAGCCAAATGGAATAGAGAGGGCTAAAACTATCATATCCACATAAGTTTTGGTTATGCCGTGACCAGAGTAATGGTAAGGGCCACTGCTGAATGGCACTAGCATTGAAACGATCAATGCCCCATACGAAGAGTAATCACCGCGCACACATGGACATTGACGGGTCACACACATCCACGGAAGGCCTTTCTAAAAGAGCAATTCATAGAGTTTCAACATCACTTGGGGGCAACTTTCAAGACCGGTATTTAATATAGTCTTCATTCAACGCGGCAGCATGTCAATCTCGATGCGGCCCCCACATATAAATAGAGGCTAGGGCACACATACAGCAGCGATTCGCCGTTACCTTTTTATCTTCCATTGCTGGCGACCGAGTATGCCCGGTGTGCTGCTGAATACAGTATTTACTTCAGTTCTGTTCCTCACATGTGTGTTATCCCTCATATTCGGCTACCGGTGGGCAATGTCCACTTTTAGAAGCAACCGCGTAATTCTGGACGACATACCACCTTCGAGATATCAAGACGACGAGCAGCAAGCTCAGAGCTCTCAGTGATTCCTAAATTCACTGGTCATAGGCTTATAATGTAAGGAGGCAGACGGATGTTTGACATGAATAGCGTTCTCTTTTGAAACTCGATTTGAAACTAACAAAAGAAGAAAAGAATAATACTGGCAATCCTCAAGATGCCCTGAATGTCCGAGTAATATATTCAATTTTGATACTACATACAAAAAAAGAATGCGCCCTCGAAACGTACTGGGAACGATGCTGCAATCAGAACTTCACTGCCGATCGACGATGCCCTTACCCAATCTGCATTTCGCCCGCCCCCTCTCCGCGAAGTGTCCATTCAGTCTTGGTGTACTTTAGCGGGACAATCGTATGCTTAACTGAGTCTCCGACACGACACTAATAAAAAAGAAAACTTGGACAGCAAGAAGACTAGTTTCATTCAGCTATGAACTCTGAAAATCAGGTCTTCGGTCTTGAAAACTTCGGCAATACCTGCTACTGCAACTCGGTAGTGCAGGCTCTATACCACACAAAGCCGTTCAAAGACTACATTCTGAGTTTATCTCCCGTGGATCGCCCCAAGCGTCTTCGAACACCTGGAAGTGCTGCACATCCCGCCGTGAATACCACGTCAAGCAGCAGCAAACCGGAGCCGACCTCTCCCAGCGGCAAAGCAGACATTTTGTCCTCAAGCCAGCGATCAGGCTTCAGTGCTTTTAAGTCACGATTCTCTAAAAGCGGAAGCCACTCGAGCCATGGCGATTCAACGATTGGGTCGCCCGCCTCCCCCCACTCTCTTAACACCCATCTCTCAAACACTCATATTTCCAGCAGTCCTGATCAAAATTCGTCCTTGCCAGTTCCCATAGTTGGATTTTTAGAGGATGGTGACGTGCCTACGTCTCCGAGCACGCCGTCGTCGTCCTCAGCGGCCGCAATCGCGAATAACAATGCTGCTATCACGGACAGTCTCATTGATCAAAGAAAGCGCAATGCCATGCTGAAGGGTCCCATAGTGAATGTTGATGAGAGTTTCAGTGAGCAGTACAACCGCAAAGAGTCTCTTGTCACAGCTCTCAAAGATCTGTTTGAGTCAATAGATGAAAATGAGAGTAGCACGGGCGTTGCTTCACCATCTCGCCTCGTAAAGGTGCTCAAAAGCGAAAACAGTTTATTCAGAAGTTCGATGCATCAAGATGCCCAAGAATTTTTGAACTTTCTGCTTAACCGGGTGATCGAAGAGGACACACTGATTGACGATGCTGTGGACAGCAAGAACGACTCGCATGTCCCCAAGCATCCCAAAAGGGTACCAGCGAGATCTTTGTTCGCAGGGGAGCTCTCAAACGAGCTGCGGTGTCTTTACTGTGAAACCATCACTCGCCGCAATGAGCCTTTTTTTGACTTCTCTTTGGAGACCCTACCAGACAGCAGCGTGTACAACTCCCTGCAACAATTTAGTAAGTCTGAGGTTATGAGTGGGAACGATAAATATTTCTGTGATGTCTGCGGTGCCCATCAGGAGGCAGTGAAGCGCATGAAAGTCAACAAAGCGCCTCCCATTCTTATTCTGCATCTAAAGCGATTTAAATTCAGCGAAGACGAACAGCGAAACACAAAATTGCTGCATCGTGTCTTGTACTCGAAATATCTGCGTCTTCCTGTCACAACCGATGAATGCCCCACGCCGGAAAAATTATATGAGCTCACTTCGGTAATTGTACACTTGGGAGGGGGCCCGTCCATGGGCCACTACGTGGTTGTCACAAAAACTTCCCACGGATGGTTGCTTTTTGATGACGAGATTGTCGATAAAGTTGATGAGTCCTATGTCTATCGATTTTTCGGCGATCGCAGCTCCCTTTCCACCGCGTACCTCCTCATATACCAAGAGGTCGATGAGCGACAGCACGAGCATGACAATCTAGATGATCAAGTCAGCCCAGAATTTGAGGTAAATGAGATCGCAAAGGTAGAGGATGCCAAAAAAAAGCATCGTTTCTCACTAAGAAGATCAAGCTAGGATATAGATATGTATGTGTATCGGTAGAACATTCTCTTTTTTTTTTAAGCACGAATTCCGCCCGTGAGACTGAGGCCCATGAAGCGTTTGCGGCTGAACGCGAGCCAGAATTTGGACGGTTCCTCCAGGTTCTCAGCAAACACGTAGCCAAGCAGCCGCTCAGCGAGCTCCTGGCGGAACTGAGAAAGGTACCCGCGCAACGTATCTGTCTCGTAAGCCGAGCTCGGAGGCGTGTAGATACCATTCAGAGGAAATGCTGGCTCACCAGGTAGCGCAAAGTCATCGCTCGCAATGACATTGAGATGCTTTTGCGCCGCATTATAAGTCCGGTACTGGCGAATCGACACGAGGCACTCGTTAATAAACAAAATGCCGTAGATGAGCGTGCGGTCGGCGGAGCCCTTGATCTCGAAGTTCCGGAAGAAGCTGTTGACGCGGAAAAGGTCAATAACTTCGTCGACAATGTCGTACTCATCCGTAGGATAGGCAGGACCCCGTAACTTCGTACGAAGCGGGAGAATGGCCACATTGCCTATGAGCCGCAGGTCGGGCATGTCATTGAATATAGAATGCTGGACAGGCATGGTCACTGCTAGATACCGTGCTGGTGGGAATCAAGGGCAGGGAGAGCTTAGACGACATGGGTCGGGGTGCCCCTACAACTCCATACTCACATGACACACCCACCCACCCCACTGTAAGCTGATAACGATTTAGAATTTAATGTTGTATGAAACCCGTGTCTAGCTATCTGCCTAGATAATATTGAAGTCCAGACTTTCGAAAAAAATTTTGTCCAGAAGTGAATGACCTCGCACAGAGTATTGCATCTTGAGGATTTCTCGAGCTTCATACAACTTACTTACGTCCTCAAATTTCAATTGCTTCAAGGATTCGGCCAGTAAATCCACTTTCTGCCATTCAATCGAGTCTTCCTGGTCACATGTGTCGATATTCTGCCTAGCAAGATCATGGCAACTCTCAATAGCACGAGTAAGGAACAAAGTGGACTCCTGTAAATCGCCGTCAGACACCAGTTCTATGTAGTGCTCCACAACCTCAGCCATGATTCGCGATACGCGCCCAAATACAAATGAATTCGGAACTATTGTGACAGTTTCAGTGTTCCATTTGGGTGTCAGTTCCAATGGTATGGCCTTAATCGCTTCACCTGTTGTGACTGACTTCGCTGTCACGAGCAAATCCTTCACATATTGATACTCATCGGACAATTCATCCCATTCAAGCTCGAATATGAAAGTTTGGGAGTGTCCGCGTAGAATAGACCCAGCGTCTAAGTAAAATCGCCGATTTTTATCTAATGCCGTGCCGCTGAATTTTCCAGCTAGTGACATCCCGTAAGGGATTTCAAAGCTCACAGAAACATCTTGAATATTGATGTATTTTTGCGCAGAAAGTAATCCACAAACACAATCGATAAGCTCTTTGATCGAATCAGCGTGTTGAAATCTTGCATTAGTGCTAAAACTGGAAGTCAGTTTGAGAAGATTCACGTCGTAATCAGCGAAACCTACAGTATGAACAGGAACCTCATTTTGATGAAAATATTCGGAAATGCAATCTGAAATGACTATTATTGTCTTGTTTTTGGCTAAGCTGCTCTTCATGATCATCAAAGCTGCTTCGATCACACCTTTGCCAGTTGGAATGAAATAGTCCAGACTATACATTTCCATTTTATGAACATGCGGCCATCCAGACCAAGTCGGTTTCTGAGGATTGATATAAGCGCGTGACCCATCATTCCCGACTATTACTAGCCCAAGGCGGTCTTGAACTTGAAGCCGACTTAAAAGATTGGGAACCACTACTGAAACCAGTCCCACTCGTAAACATAAAACTTGCTCAACAGCATATCCACAAGGAATCATATCTGGGTTTTTGGGAATTTGAATTGTGCCTTGATTCATGGCATCATGAAGATTTGCAGGGCACAGGAGGTTTCTATTGTTAATGGCGAAGATCCATTGGACTAGATAGACACTGGAGAGCGCCAAGAGTCTCAATGGCTCACCCTGATGTAACACAAGATACTCACCCTCCAAGTAAGCATTGAACTCAACTGCATCGAGGTAAAAGATCCTGTAGAGATCCTCAAATCCACTATTCTTATCTGGTCGAAGAATTACAATGTGCCTCTCACAGAGATATGCCCATAGCTCAATAGTATTGGTAGCTCCGATATCTCTCACTTCCTGAAAAAAAATCGTATGCATTTTCACTTTTCCTAGCACCGCTCCCTTTAGTGGATGGTCAGAGAGATCAGTCGCCCAAGACACCAGGGATGTATACTTAATCGATTGAGCATCATCAGCAGCACTGGGTTCATAGTGAGCCAAATGGCCACAAGATTTAGAAGAAACGTCTACCAAAAGCTCTGCTGTCCGAGACGACGTGTAGTGGAAATAGCTGTGACAATCTAACTGACAGTCGCTAGTTATCACACTATTATCATGTACCTTACAAGGTGATTTTGTGACCCCATGCGTGGTCGGAGAGAAACCAGGTTGCAAAACTTCTGACGGAGCATCATCGTCAGTCAGCTGGTCGATCTCCATTTCCTCATAAACTGAAGATGCGCGACTTTCAGACTTGTTTTCGAATGGAGGCACATTGAGAGGTGTATTAAAACTCAAGGAAGTGCAATATTGACAAACAGCCTTTGAATCTTCGAATATGATTTTTTCTACGCATTTACAATGTGCTGCATGCCCGCAATCAAGTGAAATAGCATTAGCTGTAATGACCTCTGATCCATTACAGAGACCGCAGCCCCAATGAGTCTTCAAAGGTTTACCAAGATAATTGCGTCTTTCATTCTTCGGTGGAAGTTCAGGTGATCCCCACTCAGAAGGTAAATTGTTGATTTTCCTCAATGATGTCATCATTTTGCTCGAACGACATTCGTCAGCCTCATGATCGCTATTTTTGCGATTCTTGGATTCAATATGGTTTTGGTCACCTTTTTCTTCATATGGTGGTGTTGCGAGTAACATGCTGTTGAAAGTCGACGCAGCACAATATTGTTTTGGAGAAGACGCTGGCGTCTTTGGAGATTTTAGCATCATATTAGCGTCAGAATGCGAATTAACTTCCAAAATTCACTTGAATCTGATATTATATTGAAGGTGATGCGTTTAATATTTAAATATCTGCATGCTTATCTGGGTTATGTTTCATGACAGTAGAAACAACCCCAACCCTTACAAAAATGGACTTATTCACTCGTAGTAGAGCTTTGGATTCTAGTAGGATTTCTGCATTTGTTCTCAATATATTAAAAATCAGGGACTATGTTTTACACACGGTCTTAGGTCTTAAGTAGGAGCTATGAAAGGAATATATCAACATCTGAAATATTTAGGTTATCATACCACATGACGTTGAAGTGGACAAACGATGTCAGGGTAAGGCATAAATCACATTAAACTCATATACGATTTCAAAGCGGGTGTTAATTTCATTCTTGTTGTTCGGAATTGCAGCTGCGCTGTATTTCACTATCGCAGAATTACAAATAAGAATCCGAGACAAGTTGCGGAGCTCAATTGAAACTTCTACCTGGCTTTACTATAAGCCATTCGAAATATTCAGTTCCAGCTTTAATATTTAAAGAATAATACTGAGAATAACAGGTATTTTTTGTGGCAATATCTCTCAATCAAGGCTTCCAGTATCTTTAGATGTGGGCACACACACGGACTGAACTAAGTTGCCCAAACCTCGCAGCACTATCTCCACACGAGTTGCAGTGAACAGATTGTGGAAGAGCAAGAAAGACTGACGCCCCTTATGGAGCAGTCTATCTACAAGGATCTTGCCGACGATGATCTGAGGCATTCGCAATCTGATGAGTATGAAAATTCCCTCCATTTACCGATTAGTGAAAACCATGGTGACGGCTTCATGAGCGGTGGCGATACTGCACAAAGATTGTCTGCGCGAGATCTTGCCGAGTGGAGATGGGCCAATGTTGACAATCTAGATCTTTTTCTCCGCCAAGTGTATAGCTATTATGTCGAGAAAGGATTCTACTGTATCATTTTGGCATGGGCCGTCAAAATGGGTACAATTCTATTTGTCGTGATTTTTTCCAGCTATCTTTATAGCTGCCTTGACTACGGCAATTTGAAACGAGCTACCAAGTTTGCAGATATTCGTGTGGACCATTGCTTGGCTCAAGTGTCGTGGATGCACTATATTTTCCTATGGTTCTTTGGCATTGGATGGACATTGAAAGTGTTTCAGTATTGCAAAGAAATACGCACCTTGTGGGAAATTCATGACTTCTATTATCATTTACTGCATATTTCCGAAGACGAAATCCAGACGATTAGCTGGAAACAAATTGTCGATCGAATTATGCAACTGCGCTCTATCAATGGCGCGAGCTACAAGCGACTAGATGCTCACAATATTGTGAATCGGATCATGCGTCAAGAAAATTACATGATCGCTATGTACAATCGCAATGTTCTCGATCTTGAAATTGAGCTGCCATTCACGGGCGACCGGTATGAGTTTCTTACACAAATGCTAGAGTGGAGCATTTCCATGTGTTTGGAAGACTACGTGTTTAACGAAAGGGGTCACATAAGAAGTCTTGTTTTGCGGGAGGATAAACGTGATCAGTTGGCAGAGAGCTTGAAACGACGTTTTCAATTTACTGCTCTGTTGACGATCGTGACATCTCCTCTACTAATTTTCTACATGACCGTTTACTACTTTTTCCGATACTTCAATGCCTTTTATTCAAAACCAAAGGACTTGGGAATTCGCCAATACACTCCGCTGGCGGAGTGGAAATTTCGCGAATTGAACGAACTTTTCCACCTTTTCAAGAGAAGAATTTCAATGAGCTACCCACCTGCCGACCGTTACATCAGTCTTTTCCCACGTATAAAGACCGAGCTCATTGTCAAGTTTGGAATTTTCATTTTCAGTTCGTTTGCAGCAGTGTTGGTTATTATAACCATCTATGATCCAGACCTTCTCAATATGGAAGTTCGTCCAGGGCAGAACGTGTTCATGTACTTGACGACATTGGGATTTTTAATTGCAATATGTCGTGCTATGCTTTCAAACCCACAGGAGCAGGCAATCTATCAATCAGATGCAGCTATGCGTCAAATTGTCGAATTTACCCATTACATGCCCGATGATTGGGCCAACAAATTGCACACAGAACCTGTAAAGAACGAGTTTACAACTCTTTACGACCTAAAGCCGAGGATTGTTTTGAGAGAATTACTGAGCGTTTTCCTAAATCCAGTGATACTCTGGTTCAAACTTGCTGACCGCAGTGGGAGGATAATAGATTTTTTTCGGGAATCAAGTATTCATGTCGAGGAACTAGGGGGTTATGTGTGTTCCCTTGCTGTGTTCAATAACGACCATCAAAAGAGAGTCAAGGCGAGAACTGATGAACTCGATAGGTTCTATGCCACCCAAGATGGTAAAATGTTGAAAAGTTATTTGAACTTTATGGACATTTATGGACCGCAATCAAAGAACATGACCTCAGTATATGCATCCAATTATGGTGATGAAGACTTTGGGGCCACATATCGTCATCAAGCGTCACAGTCACAACTCCAGTCAAACATGGAGAACAGTGTCATGGGAAATTATGACCGCATGCGAAATTTACCAACTGTAAGCGAGGAACCCCAAGCTTCGACTACGGACACGGGAGGCATTTACTCCGAAAGTGATGACGAAGATGAAAGCATTGCCGATGATGGGGTTTTGGGGCTCCTGAATAATTTATATAAAAAATAGATTAGATCATTTTCTTCTTCTCTTCCGCTCGCGTTCGTACGCGTTGCGCTCTGCACCTTCCTCACCGTTGATCTGACCTTCCAAACGCTTCAGTTTATTATGATATGCATCCATCTCAGTGCGCTTGTCCTGCAGTCGCTGACGGGACTCGAATTCGGCATCTCGCCGGATCTCGCGAAGAGTTGATTTGCGTTCCTTTTTATGAAGAGCCTTGAGTTTCTGCAATTCACGTTTCTCAGGATCCATGCCTTGACCCTTAATATCGGGATTATAGTTTTCATCAAATAGAGGAGCTTGGGTTTTGATGCCAATTGGTCGGAAATTCTGCAGCTCTAAATACTTTCGCTCAGAGAAACTGAAGTGTAGCAACCTTTCTAGTTGGGAAATAGCTCCGGATACGGTATCATTCCCCTTCTGGACGCGGGAGATATTGATTAGTGAATCCTTTAAAGGCGTGAAAATTTCTACGAATGCATCCAAACTTCTCCACAAAGAGGCAGATCGTGCGACAATCTTGGCAATGATATTGACAGCTTGAGATGGAGTCAATGTTTGGCCGATTTTGAAAGGCTTCGATCCATCCTCAACTGTCGTCGAGAGAGGCCATCCGTGAGGAGAAAGACGAACATAGCGCTCAGCAATTTTCACATTGCCTTTATTCATCATAGCCAACACCCGGAGAAGATATCCGGGTATTTCCGGAATATACCGTTTTGAGATGCGTTGATATACCAGCAATAATTCACACAGAAACAAATTTTGGGTGATTGATTTCGTATCGATTGAGGCAGAGATCCTCTGGGTGATAGCAAGAGAAGCAGAGGTCGCTACAACGTGCCATTGGTCACTGGTACTAAAGAGGGACCCAACAAGACTGAAGAGAAGTAGCTGACTTTCTTTCCAGACTGGCCTCCGCTTTGCCGAATGTACTAAATCACGCGTGTGGTTGGCCAGGTAAATTCCTGTCTCATGAGTACTTGCCACATCGTGTAGGACGAGAGCAGCATCGCCGAATCTTGACGGCGTTTTGATTGCAAAATCCACAAGAGCTGCAGCAAATATATGGAGTTGTTGACGGTTTCCTGACCCCCTTCCTGGGGTCGCAGTCTTCACAAAGTATCTAAGTTGCTCTACGCTGGGGTCAAGCTTCTTAAGGTCTTCATAAGTTTGCGGAATGTTCACCGTAATCGAGCTGTGGTTTTCTGTACCCTGGCTGTTATCTTGGCTATCAGAAATGTCTGTGTCATTATCCTGGTCATCCAGTCCGAACAAATTAGCGTCATCCTTGGCGTCTTCATAGTCTAGATCAATATCTAGGTCATCGCCTTCCATGCGTGCAACCTGAGCTCGTTCCGCAGCAATTCGCTTTTCTTCAGCTTCTGCCTTTAATTCCTCTGCAGTTTTCGTACGATCACCGGGCTCTGCCCGTCTGTCCCAGGAGAACTCCTGAACATTTGCGTCATAATTGTCAACTTCACGTTTGTCCTTAGCCCGTTGGCTCTCAAGGGGGGCCAACTCGGCCATGAGATCATCGAATCCAGCGTTTAGAGAGTCAATTGCGGCATTATCTTGTTGCTGTTGCTGCTGACGTTCGAACTTATGCATTTTCGATTTTGCAATAACCTCTTGCATCACCTCTGCTTTGGTTTTAGGTCTTTCCTGCTGTTCAGGGGTATCTGTGCCTTTATCGGCACCAAGACTATCGTTTTGATGAGCTTCGTCATAATTTCGGCGCTCCTGCTCTTCCTCAAGTCCAAGATCACCCTCCTGGAAGTCGTCTTCGAAATCGAGTGCTTTACCACCGTGTGTCAGTAATGCTTCATCGTCACCAAATTCATCATCATCACCGCCTTCAATATTGAAGCTTTTCTTATTTTGGCGACGCAGATTATTTAGCTTTTCTCTAGCGAATCGCTCTACCATTTTGTCCTGTTCGCTCATGGTATTATCTTTCTCACCAAAACGACGGTCTACCATGCCACCAACTTTATTGTGTAGTCGCTTTTCGGCTTCCCATGTTTGTTTGCGTTGCTTCTCAGCCTGTGTTTTCGCAGCAGTGGCTAGCTTTGGATTGAACGCATTACGGATAGCAGTCAGCGATTCCTGATCGCGGTCTCGTCGTTGCTTAACCTGCTGGGCATTGCCCTTTCGCTGTTTTTGATGCCGCAATAGGTCATGCTCTTGCAGGTTATTTTTGAGATTTTTTAGAATCGAGCCACCCATTGTGCAGTCCGATAAAAAAATTATATAATTTCACTTCACCCTTAACCGCTGTCAGATTTGACTCTCACCCACGCCTACCCCTAATACACAGTATACACTACAAATTAGGACGCGTCAGCTCGGAGTAAACACTATCCAGCATTGGATGTGTCAATACTACGCTCATGTATCTCGGTGAAATACCCGATTCAGACGTAGAGATACCGCCATTGGTATCCGATTCGCCTGTATGGATACCCTTAGGCGCGTCCATGTCGGAAGTTTCGGGTTTCAAGGTTCCCAATTCTCCTCCTCAATCCTCAGTACAGAGTTCCTCGATTGTCAATGACCATCCTGTTTCTCTGAGGGTGTCCAAGGAAGTTGCGTCAAACGGCGACAATGAAATAGCCGTGGAAGGCGGCGGATCCGAAGCAGTCGATCCAGCCAGCCCAGCATTAAATCAACCTTTAGAGGAGCCAGATGTCTCCAATTTACCGCGTAGGCGCAGATTTGATTTCAGTGCTTACGTAGAAAATGACAAAAAGGTCCATGAATATATATATCAGCGCCGCTTCAAAGACTATCATGGTCCTGCTAGTGATACTGAAGATGACGACTTCAATATCCCAGATACGCAGGAGGAGATTGAACCATTTGAGACAGCAGAAACTCAAGATACAATTGAAGATGATGAGAGTTTCAATGAATCAGACGCTACATCTGCGGTCCCGCGCTCGACTCGCACAAGACGTCAGAGAGTCATTGAGTCTGACTCGGAGTCTGATGTTGACCATCCGCTTGTCGAAAAGCGCTTACGGGAGACCATTCCTGCAGTTCAAGATCCCGAGTCTTTAGAATCAATAGAGGAAGCCGCTGAGGATTTTGGTGGGATCGATTATATGCAGCCAAGAACGAGAAGAACCAGATCTTCTTATAATGTTGTCGAGCTAGCAAAACATGCTGGAAGAAATGCCCCCCATACTCTACTAATCGCTGCCAGAACTGCTCAAAGTCGCAAGAATCGTAGTTCCATTCGTTCCACTGGTCAATTAACGACCGAGAGATCGAAGCGAACACAGAAGTCCCCCATTGAACCATCGAGATCCCAAAAAAAATTATCCGCAAAATTGTTTGCAAACCAAAGCCCAGAAGCTTTGCAAGTTCTGCGTAGAATGTCTCGCGGCGATCTTGATTATAATCATATTCTTCCGTCTGATGCTAATAAAAGAACGAGAAACAAAGAAAGTGGTTCGGCATCCATGAAGCCCAAAAAATCTCGAAAGCGTTCAACAAGAGAAAATTTCAACGGCTATACAAGTATTCTGGAAGAAGAAGTGGGTCATCTCACGAGAAGCAATTCTCCTCTCAACACAAAAGGTCCTAATGGAACTCGACATTCGGTAAGCAAAAGAAACTTTAATGGAATCTCTTTAGTGGATTACGAGAGTGATATTCGAAGTAGCAGCAAGAACTCAAGCTGCACGTCAGTGAACCGTGGTATACAGAGACATAAGCATCCTGTGAAGGTCAGTGTGGAATCGCCAGCGAGGCATATTTTACATTCTAGATTTGGAAAAACTACTTTTGTGGGATCGCACTTGTTCGATTTATTCGAAGATCCAAGTATGTGGTCCATCTCTGAAGCTGTTCCTATTCCCTCAGGATTCGGGACACCTATCAGTGAATCTAGCGATGAACAAATAGCAGGAGATGCGCATTTGATCTTAATGATTGCTGAAAATTCTGACCGGCCTCTTTACGACGAGTTATATTCTTATTTTCTAGCTGGAACGGGGTATTTGTGCGATGAAAGAAACATTGTGCAGCTCAGCAAGAAGAGTTTCACAGCTCGTGAGTGGCGTCGTCTAGCTCGTCATCTACTCGAATTATCACGCAAAAGTAGTGCAAAACGTTGCAATGCATCAAAGAGCCAATGGCTAGCCTGTATTAGTCTGCTAGTCACTGAAGCGAGTTTTATCCTTTCTCAGCATGTTGGGCTATACGAGTCCTCCGTGTCTGAAAAGGGCAAAAAATTAGCCTTGTGGACTTTGTTTTATCTGCAAGATCTGGTTTCGCTACAAATCGATAAAGTTGACCTTTCAACTGCCATCGGTGCCGAGTTGGTCTGGACCGTGATCAAATTTCAAGCCTACGAATCAACACTACCTCGAATGATCAAAAAGGTACATCTTCCAGAACCTCATTGGCACCTGTTTGTGGTGTTGACTTCGTGCAAGTATGATGGAAAAAAGCCATGGCATAATTGGGATTTGGTCAATGATCTTCTTAATTTGACAGTCCACATGGATCCTTTCAAAGTCATGCTCTACATTCATCGCTTGCTGGTATACTGGCAATGGCCTGTTTCACCAGACACAATCATTGATCTTTTCAATTTCTTTGCCAAGCAAGGGTACTACGCGGACCCCAAAGGTGAGACGATTGGCCTGCCTCAATTCTTACTGACATCGGCATTTGATGGGTCCAATATACCTCGAGATAGTTTCTCTTTGTTTTTAGAGCTTCTGGGGTTCACGTTGCGGAAATTAAAAACAGGAAAATATGATGATTATTCCATTTCGCCTATTATCCTTATGCGACGATTCATCAGTAGAGTCACACCTCTTAGTGCTCTTTCTTTTCCTGAGTATAGGGAAGTGACTGTATCTGATCTTAGCAGTGCGTCGCACCAATTCGGATTGCTAATTCTACTCTTTCGCATTCTTGATGAGGAGATGCGCCCCCCTGTTGCTCAATTTCGCGACCTTTTGGTGTTAAGACACACACACTGGGCTATGAGAGTCAAGGCCATAAGTGCCTGGAGTATTGTTATCAAGCTGACGTCTAAAATTGAAGACAGATCGGAGTGCCGTCACTGGATGCTGGACATTCTCAATGGTGGAGCTTTCTCTGATCAGGTGGTTACTTATGCTTTGAATAAGGTTTTGGAACATTGGACATCTGACGTCGTGCCTTCATTTCGTCTGGCAGAACTTGGATTGCAGTCTAATCTATCAGCTACTCGAAAAAAGGCTTGGGAGTTGATTTCACTGGCGCGATTAAGCGAAGCACAACTAGTACAATTGACACAGTGGCAACATCATTTCACGGATAATATTGATCTACACGCGATTGTGTTAGTTTTGGGACAATTCCATCATAATCCTGAATTGATTCACAAATGGACCTCACAACAGAACCCGAACAGAGCTCGTTTGGCGTACGCTAAGTTACTCGACAGTGGTATACTCAAACAGGATGAGTTGACAAAGATCTCGCCGTACATTATTGAAGCATCTCTCACACCCTATATCACCGTAGATGATATACGCCTCTTGTCGGCGGCTAAACTCACGGATAATGCTGCGGAATCCGCAATAAAGTTGGGATCATTAGAACGACGGACTATTCTTAGAAAGCTCATAACCGTGATGAAAAGCTCAGAAGACTGCTGCTCACTAGCTTTGAAAATAGTCGCGGATTGGTCAAAAAAACTGAAAAATGACCTACCTGAGACAGCGGCTATGTTATCACTTTATTTGCCTCTAGCTAGTGAGCTCAGACGGCTTATTCAACCCCTTTATCCCGACTTGGTCAAGTCGTTTCCACTTCTAGATGAGAGCTCTCACGTGTTGGAAACCATACAGACCAATATTCTAAGTCTGTTAGATAATGAAAAAAATGATAGCACATGCTATTACTTTTTCATTTATCGTCTACGGAGCTTATTGCCTTCGAGTGGTGAGCCGCTTGCCAGAGATAGAAGGCACTATCAGAAACTTGATGATCTTCAATACGTACACGAAGTAAAGGCTGCACTGCAAATCACGATGAGCCCATCTAAAGACCAGCAGATGACAGTTATCTTACTTCACTTGTATAGGAGGATTTTCGCACTGGCTCATGAGTCTTTGTCGCAAAGTCGCAAAAATTGCATTTTACTGATCCTACCTACTGTGATCAGAAGTGCGCGTGCAGTCACAAGCATGAAACCTAGTTTAGCGGATTCCACGGGCGAGTTCCTGGCTGGGGTTGCGTGGTATTTACAGCAGCTTCTCATAAATCATTCGGATAGACTCTGGGACTCATTTACACTGACGTTGATAGAAGAGTTTAGTATTTCGGGGACTAGATGGTTGAACCAATGTGCCTCACTTTCGGACTCCCCAGTGCTTCCACAATTTCTCAAACCGGTCATGGACGCGGTAGAAATTCTTTTGGATATGTTTGAAGTTCAAGTGTTTCCAGCAAAGGAAATCCCGCCCCTCGAACAAATTGACGATCCCAACCTGCGCGGTAACCTTCTGGCCGCATTCAAAACGAATACGATTATAGAAGATCGAATCGAACCCGATTCCAAAGACTACAAAGAGTTACGGCGATTCTATCGAAACCTTGAAGTTTTCATCTCGGCATATGCTCCAGATGATTGAGAGAACATGAACTCAAACGGCTGGCCGTTAGTTATTACTTTCTTGTTTAATGGATATTATTTATTGACATAAATTTCAATTACATAAATTCAATTTGTTCATATATACTCACGCTAGAAGCGTGCTTTTCAGCAGTTTACCTACGCTTATTGGATTTTGACTTTTTATCTGAAGTCTTCGATTCAGTCTTGACCTCAGTCTTGAACTCAGTCTCAAGTTTACTGGTTGCTGGTTCGGGCACCTGTTTTTTGGAAACATCTTCCTTGACGGTCATGTCACCATCATCGGTAAGGATATAGGCTAATGTAAACAAAAGGAACCCAATCACAGTTGTGCCAATGCCAGTGAGATAGACCCAGCTGTTGGCAATGGACCAAGACCGATCCCACTCATTGTTGGCACGATGGTGAATAGTCACTACCTGCTTGTCCTCCAAGAAGCTAAGTCCAGGACGCTTGTAATCCAGCTGGAAAGTGAACATGCCATACTGTTCCGGGGTCTTGAACGTCACACATCCATTTCCGCCAAGATTGAGACGATAATACGGATCCAGCATCTTGAATTCTAACTGGACATCCTCAATATTCTTGTAAGGAGTCCACCCCGGCAGACTGGAGTCCCACTCCTCGATCTCAGCACAATACGTCAGGTCTTGCTCGACTGAGTAGTGAAGGTGTGAAACACCCTCTGTATCACTATGAGTAGCGTTCGCGACGCGCAAATACTGCACCTCGTGGAATGCCCATTGGGTTACTTGCTTAGCGAGGTCAGCGTCGTTGAGCAGTTCAGGGGATCCCAACCATACGAAGCGCGAGTTCAAAGTAGATTGGAGCGCTGCAGCCAGAAATAGTTCGTTGCCCTCACCAAAGACTTCTGATACCGCGCCAACAACTTCACCATCATCGCCGGTCTCCTTAGCCGCATTCCAGGCATAGGCAGTGTAGGGAGCCTGGATCAGACCCAAAACAAAGGGGTTCGCATCACTGAGCTTCGCCACAGCGGACTTCTCACGAATTTTATCAGCATTCTCGGATCCAAGGTTCAGAATGTCGTTGTAGGTCTGGAAGCCCTTATTGAAGTTGTCTTGATATTGCACACCACGACCACCAATTTCAATGCCAAGCTGTGATCCCACCTCTCTTAAAGTAGCAGGATTGTACTTAGGAGTAGACAGGGCCACAACATTGCCTCCAAGTTCCATGAATTTCATGATGTCGCCTGCCTTCAGTGTCGATCCCATGGCCTTCACGCGACCCGGGGCGAGGATGACATTGTCAGTGACCCGCAAATCATATTCATGGAGCTTTGGGTGATCTTTAATACCCACAGACGTGACTTTGAATCCCCGGTCTTCGAGGGGTTGCACAATACTCGCTGCCTCGATATCAGCATTTGTATCATCCAAAACTACGAGAACACGTTCATACTCGGGTGGAGGAATGGCCAGAACCTTGCCGGCTAGCGAGACCAGACCGAACAGTACGGTAGAAACGCGCATTTCGCTGTTGTGTATCCACTACGTGTCTGAACTGCGTAGTTGGTGTGGGTAAAGTGCACTGATCTTCTATCACGTGCGCATTGAATTGTAGTTGCCAAGGTCCCATGCACGAAGGCTATGTGCAAAACGTTTTTGTATGAGAGTATCTATAATTTGAACTCGCGACTAAAAATAGAAGCCTATGAAATTGGCCTTTACGCCTGCAGCTCAACAATTCTAAAAGCAGAACTTTTGGATAGGTGTGGGGCTGATACATAATATGCGGTCGAACCCGCGGACCTATTCGTCCCACATACATTGGTATACGCCTCCAAAATGACTGATGTTGGCGAGTACACCGACGAGGATTTCCAGGAAATTTGGGCTCAGATGCAGGCTGCGGAGAAGCAGACTGATAACTTTGAAGCTCGGCTGGATCAATTTGTCACACAGCTAGACTCGATTCTCGAGCAAGCGAAGCAAGAATCCCCAGCCAAAGGTTCTGCAGACAATAAATGAAAAGGAGTTCATTTCTGTAAACCAGCATATCTAAATTCACATCTCTCCTTTGAATTGAAATCCAGTCAAGCATCTTTACATTTATACTCCATATATCCATTATCACCCTTATTGTTTAAACTTGCCTCTCCTTCTGACTAGGGTTAATTTGCATCCAATGGAAAACGGCGTCGACCGGCTTGGAATGTCGGCCGGGCCGCGCGTGTTGGTTATGGCAGGCCTGGCGTCGACATTTGGGCTTTTCTATGGTATTGGCAAAGGTGCAAAAATATCGAGTCTCCGCTATCTTGCTGAAAATGCCCACAGACTACCTCGAACTAAGGGAACTTGGTACTTCTTTCATAAGCGGAAAAACTATGTGGTGCTGAAAGATGGCATGAACCGGGGAATGGCCGTAGGTTTAAAGTATGGATCAGTAACAGCTCTTTTCTTTGGAATTGAAGCAATGGTGGACCAGTACAGTCACAAAGTGTCTTGGATTTCCACAACCGCTGCAGCTACAGGCAGCGGCATAATAGTTTCTAGTCTTCAAAGATTGCCTATTCGTCAAGTCTTACGATCTGTGCGAAATTTTACCATCGTTGGTGCGCTTATTGGCCTCATTCAAGATCGGGTGCGTGAGAAGTCTCACCTATCTAGGGTGATGCGGTCTGAGCAACAGGAAAACAGTTGATGAATAGATGATTTCATTTTATCGATTTATAATTATTGTACATAATATTTCCACTACTCTTCATCTTCTTCGACCTCATCCAAATCCAGCGGGTACATAAGAAGACATGCAACGCCAGTCATATTGTCCAGCTGCTCACCAGAAGGGTGTAAGCTGCTGAGGACCAACACCTCACGTCCTTGATCACGCACCTCATCACAGAGGGCGACGAACCGCTTGCGCTCGACGACATCATTAGATCTGAACAAGGAATCTGTGACCATGAGGACATCCACTGCATTCATTCGCACTGCTCTTTCGACCTCTTCGACGCCATACCAAGCTTTGAGGTCGTCATCATTCAATGATTTATAGAACTCATCCATGATTTTCATCTCGCGTCCGTAGCGGGTATCGGCGAGGGAGCTTTGAACTTGAGGATTCTCTAACGCCTCCGTAAGTCCATGCAAATATCCTGAAGAGGCGTGCGCAACAATGAATTTCGCCCGCGATTTAACGAGCTGTGCACGATCCTCTGACTGGGCTTTCTGGAAAATAAAATCGTAGCACTGCTGCGGCGTCGACCCCGGTCCAGCAATTAGCACCACCTTGATCTTGTCCAGATTTATATTTTGCGCCACAGCAGAATAGACCTGCGAGAAGAATCGTTCCATCGCCTTATCTTGTGCAGTGTTATCACCTCGTTTTTTGCGGGGGATTGTGAGTTCCACCTTTTGTCTAAGTATGGTCATGGCCTCGGTTACCAGGCACACGTGGGCGACACCCGGTTGAAGCACGACTGCAGCAATATCGCTACGGTTCTCAATATTAGTTGCATCATCCACTTGCTGCAGCGCAAAGCTGTCCCACTCGTCTTTATACAGCTCGAACGAGAGGCCGGGCTCCAATTGCAAAGTATGGAACGAGCCCAAGGTAACGTCCTTATGGTCCTTGGTTGTCTTGCCATTTATGCGAATGATGCTTCCTTGGCCATCATATTCGACCTTATTCACGCGGATCCGCAACTTTAGCCTCACACGCGGCGTGCCTTTTTCCGAAACTAGTTTTCGGGTTGTCATCGTTTCAATTTCATCATTCTCTTGAATGATATTGTAGACATACCACATATCCTCAGAATCCTGAGGCAACACTGTGAGTGTGCCGCTATTATCACGCTCCAATTGCCTGCGGATGATCTTCATGACTTTTTTTCACCAGTGATAGCGCTGCCAAAATATCCCAGTAACCTTACCACAATAAGTGGCCGCATCATAATTATTAGTTTACTTATATATCAATTTCTAAGACACAACAGCATTTTTAATCGTAGAAGAAGTGAGAACTTCATTGCCTTTGGTAACAAGTTTACTCTGCTTACCATCGTGTTTGTAGACAATCGCAAGATCGTCATCAGTAGTGAAGTTAGGCTGAATTTGCTCCCACCACTTCTTCTTCGGGTTCATCACTGGTTCAGGTTCTTCGTCAAAGCCCTCGAAGAACAATTTATCGCCAGGCTGAGCATTCTCCGGCACTTTGACAAATTCAACCTTCTCATGGTCAGGAGTGCATGCGCACAATACCATTCCATTGGAGGCAATGCCCCGCATCTTAACGGGTTTCAGGTTTGCAACGACGACAATTTTGGCCTTCTGCATATCTTCGATTGGGATATGCTTGACCAACCCGGAACAAATAGTGCGAGGCTCCTCCTCACCAACATTGATCGTGGACACATACAGAGAGTCAGCATCAGGGTGCTTAACGGCCTTCTCAATGACACCAACCTTGAGGCTGATTATACCAGGGGTCACAGCCCGTGCAGGGGCAGCAGCAGGCTGAGGCTTCTTCTCCTTCTTCTCCTTCTTTTTGCCCTGCTTCTCAGCGCCGGCAGCGCCAGCAGCGCCAGCACCAGCACCAGCCTCGGACGCGGCATTCTTGCCCTTCTTCTCAGCCTTCTTGTCCTTGCCAGAGGACTCCTTGGTATCACCGCCTTTCTTTTCCTTCTTCTTAGGCAGCTCACGGGGCGCCTCCGTATCGACGCTCACGTCAAGAACAGTTTTGCCAACAATCTTTTGAACAAGAAGAGTCCATCTTACAATGTGACGGAAGTTAACAATGTCATCTTTAGAGAATTTTTCAAGGAACGGCGACGCACGACCGAGCACAAACGCATCAAGTTCTGATACCTCAGAGCCACCTAAGAGAAAAGTGGTCTCGCGAAGAGCATCGTTAAGCTCAGGGAATGTGGTGGGGAATCGACTACTGACAGTAGTCCACTGCTGGATTTGAGCCTGATCCAGAGTAGAATACGAGGATAGGTCGATTTGAGAGGACGACTCTTTGTTAAGATTTAAACTAGACTCAAAAGCCTTGCAAAGATTAGCGCTCATGGTATTTCTGAACCGATGTACTGTTCGTGGTCTCAAAAAGGGTAAATACCTTTTTGCACTGATAAAGTAGTGTCTGGGTCGGATCATTTATTTCAGCTGGGTCATCTCCCAAGCGTGGTGCACATGCATGGCTACAACAAATTGCTAGTGAAAATCATCTCTGAACCGAGTGCCGCTCTTATGCTTTTAAACCCTAATCCCTTCATGCGTCATCGCAGCCGCTGCCGCCTCCATACACGCCCGCGTGAGGAAAAGAATCGATTGCAACTGGGGATTCGATACCTATTCAGATGTCTGTAAGCATTGCGCCTCGTGATATCGGGGAATAAGTTTATGGAGCCACGGAACTTGCTGGCTATCGCCGAAGTCTCGCGATCTGCAGTCCGTCTTAGTCACTGCTCCATCGAGAGAAGTATTACAGTTCTGTCAGGGCACGATCTTCCTCCATTTAAGAGACAGAGACAGAGGTTAAACCCCCTAAAATTCTGTCATCGGCACATTTTGATAGGCCTCGAGACTTGCTAGGAATTGCCTTGTGATCAAGCGGCGTTGCGCGGCCACGCGTTGCTCGTTCGTATTGCGTAGGATGTGGGGAAAATGGCTGCGGGGCTTTCACTTACGGTGAGGGTTATGCAGGCTCCCCTGGTCGTTCATTTGGTTGCCCTTTTTCCCCTTCCCCACATTCTCTCAAAACCACTCGCAGTTCTCTTAAGGAAGAAAGAATATTTTTATTACCAGCTTTGGACGGACTAGGATACCTGTACTGTCTTTGGCATTCCTTACTGAGAATCTTTGACTACTATCCATGGTAATTCTTTTGCGACTATGATTTTTAAAGATATGAACGCTGGATCAGAGATTCCAGATTCACGGGCCCAATATAATGACGATCAAGAAAAGGAGGTTGAGATTAGTGCCAGAACGGGAAAGCCGAAACGACGGAAGGCGTTACGAGCTTGCACAAATTGCCAAAGAACACATTTGACGTGCGACGACAATCGTCCATGCGTTGATGGCGTCCGTAAACTATCCAGGATGTCGCGAGCTGGTCGAGGTGGGGGCAAGAAGCCGACATCTCCAGATATGGTAGCCTCGCCTCACCAGCCCACACCGATGCACGCTGTTAACACAGATAATGGGCACAACAATAGCTTTGACACTCTTGGTTCTCAGGACTATGCTTATCAATATAGGCCACTGGAATCCATGCCTTCGTATCGAAATCCATTCACAGGCACCCAGATTAATTCTGAGCAGGGTCCTTCGCGATATGTTTTTTATCCAGAGGGAGGCCTCCCAAATGAAGAGTTACAATCATCTCGAGATCGTCAAAAGCAAGAGCACAATTCATATGAACATTTATATTATCCAGCTTATGGGGTTGATCATGGCAATGGGAAGCCAGAGTTGAGTCCTCACTATTCATCTGCAATCAACCATTACCAGGACTCACACGCATATCAATCCTTATATCCGGAGTACAACCCGAACCATATTCTCAACACGGAAAATCATTCCGGAGAATCAATAATATCATCAATGCTCCACAAGGATGAGCGAGATAGTGGCCAGTCTGCCTTGTCACAGTTAGAAGTTTCTGACGAAGCGCATCACCCGGCTTCTGCTCGGTCTGCGAAAATCCAACAAGAAGCTGATACTTACGCTCAACATCATGATGGTATACCTATGCATGATTCAACATATATCACCGAGGAGTGGCTGGACTTCCCGATGAATCCATTTATTAACGCGCATGATGAACCGTCTAGGAGACATAGCGGTCCATACGAGGAATCTAATCAGAATCTCACCGTTCCAGATGTCATTGAGCCCTTCGACTATCTTGGCGCCTTTCGACACGGTTATGCAAAGCTAACGAAAAGGTTGAATCCAGAACTGATGGTTCAGACTAGAAAGTACTTCATGAGATTAATTAACATAGGGCTTAGTATCGATCGTGCCCTGACTGTGGAAGACCACTACTTCATCGAGCAGTGCTTCTACCGTTCATTAATCGAGGAGCAGCGCCATTTTGCTCTGGAACCAGCTGGATGTGTGACTTGGCGAAAATCCGGAAACATTGCTGCCTTATCTGCATCTTTTACCAGAATGACTGGGTGGACTCTACAGGATCTCAAATCTGAGTTCATCACGTCTATAATGGATCCCAAAGGTGCGCTTAACTATCTGAGGTGTCTTGACATGATGGTTACAAGCCACAATCGAGAGTTCAAATTTCCTTGCAAGATCATCGGTCCTCAGGGCAAAATAGTGATGGCGGATGCGGAGATTACGATGCAAAGGGATCTCTTTGGCATGCCTCTTAGCATAACAGGGAAGTTTTGGGAGCGACACCCCTAGCCAGCCGCTCGGGTATTTGTTGCTTGTTTGTATTATAGAGAAGCTATATATGTGACCCTTAATTTTCCTATGATGTCTCGGATATTTAACAGATAAAAATGGTATTTACTGAGCTAGAATGCTCTTAACAAATTCAGTGTAGTTGACGTTTCCATCGCGGCCAACCTTGACGCCCTCAAGGAGCTCCTTGACCTCAGATTCAGACAAAGACTCGCCCATGCTGGTAAGAATGTACTTCAATTCGCCAACGCCAATCTCACCAGTGTTCTCCTTATCGAAGACCTGGAACCCACGAATGTAGTCTTCAGCATCTCCAAGGCTCTTAAAACCACCCGGACGGTTGGCGGTCTTCGTAAAATCGTCGAAAGTGAATGTTTCGCTGTTCAGGCTCTTCACAAGCTCAGCCACCTCTGCCTGTGTGGGGTTCTGGCCCACAGCACGCAGCATGTCACCAAGCTTGTCAGTAGGGATCTTACCATCGCCCTTGCGATCGTAGAGAGCGAAGGCGTCCTTAAATGTCTTGGTATCAACAGCAGAACTCATTATGACACGATGCGCGATATAGGGTGTTGATGTCGCGTCGACAATACCGTGTTTACCTCATTGTTTGGTTTATGTAATCGATCAAATAAGGGCCGCACCGCCCATTTGGAAACAGCGTAGCCAGGAGGAGTAGGGTCTATTGACCCGCATATATATATATAATATATATATATTATAGATAGCATAGCATGTATTTAATTCAAAAGGGCAAACTCGAAAAGCGCAACTAAGATATGATTATGTATTATTTATTTGAAAATCATGTTTGCCGCCATGTTTTTCTACTACTTGGAGGTCCGTAATGATCATGTGTCGATCGACAGCCTTGCACATATCATAAACAGTATTCAGGGTGATCGATGCACCCACAAGTGCCTCCATCTCAACTCCCGTGGGGCCAACGCATTCAACAATGCATTCAACACGAACTTCGTCACCAACAAGCTCAAGGTTATTCTTGATCTTGGTGGTCATGATCGGATGGCATAGCGGGATCAATGTCGGTGTTTGTTTCACGGCCATAATACCACTAATGCGAGCAACACCTAGGACGTCGCCCTTCTTGTTAGAGTTAGCAGCTATCTGTTTTGTGACTTCGGGGTTGCTGAATCGAATCAACCCGGAAGCAACCGCTCTACGCTTTGTAGACTCTTTGGCCGACACGTCGACCATGTAGGCTTCACCTGCTTCGTCAACATGGCTAAGCTTGGGCTTATTGGACTTTGTGGAATAAGCTCGAGCAAATGATGGACTCTTATTACGCCTGCAGTGTTAGTAAAAAGTGTTCTATTTGTTTCATTTGTCTATGAATGCGAGTGCATACTTACCCTCCAATCAAAATCATGGGTCGGTTCTCGTTATCCTTGAGAGTATCCATCCCGGCATGCTGCTCGCGCTTGTTATACAATGCCAATTCTACGATTCTTTGCATTTCCTCCTTCGAGGCACCAGATCTCAACATGTCGCGTAAACTAACTTCTTCGTTCCCAAAGAGACAAACCTTGAGGTTTCCGTCAGCAGTAATACGAAGTCTATTGCATGTTCCGCAGAAATTTGACGTCATTGATGTTATGAATCCCACAGATCCAGCATGCATCTGACCATTAGCTCCTTTCACAAGGTAATTTTTAGAGGTTTCGCCAGGCTCGTGATCTTTTCGCAATAATCTGAATCCTCTGTCCTCAATAATTTGGAGCATTTCAAAATATGAAAGCATTTTTTTCTGTTGCCACTTATTGCCACCAAATGGCATATACTCTATGAAGCGGATCTGTATCGGTAAATCCCGGGTGAGTGCGACGAAATCGGCAATCTCGTCTTCATTTTGACCGCGCATTACCACGCAATTAACTTTGACGTTCGGAATTTCCACTTCAACCGCGCGATTTATGGCGTCCAGAACTCTGTTTAGGCCCTGCCTTCTGGTAAAAAAGTTATATTTGGCCTCTACCAGAGTGTCAAGGCTGATGTTGACCCCAGTTAAGCCATATTCCTTCAATAGTGGAAGCTTTCGAGGCAGTGTGAGACCATTGCTGGTTATAGCCAATTTGTTCAAGGCGGGAATTTCTCCCAAAGACTTCACGATCTGCATAAAATCTGATCGTACAGTCGGCTCGCCACCAGTCAAACGAATCTTATCAACTCCACTCTCGACAAATTGGTTGGCTAGTGTGAGGATTTCCTGCTGGCTAAGAATATGCGAATCTGGTTGAAGTTTAACGCCCTCTGCAGGCATGCAATACAGACATCGTAGATTACACCTCTCTGTAAGGCTTATCCTCAAATAGTTGTGAACTCTGCCAAACGAATCAACCAATTTTGGTGGCATAATGCCGTTCTATGAAGGCTTGAAGCGTGCGGGAATGAGGAAAAAACTCTTGGAAAGTGCGGGTATATCTCTGAGGTTGGGGCTCCGCGGCGATAAGGCGACAATCGATCTCCGGCGGCTGATTACACATTATGGCTGTGATCTGCGTAATCCAAAAATTAGCATAGAGATGAGTTCGGTCAAAATCGCGAGCTCCAATCTGCCGCCATGTAGCATATCATTACTTGATGGAAGACTTATAATTGGCACGTACGATTTGAATAAGTCGACAGGCGTCAGGACAGGCTCCCTTGATATGTACGGATCTGATCTACAATTACTCCAATCTACTCCAACCTCCTCAGCAATATTGGACACAAAAATCTATGACAACAAACTCTATACCGCGGATAGTACCGGTAAAATCAGTGCGTGGGACCCTTCCAACCTCGCTCTCATAGACCAATTCCAGGTCAAACCAGCAGAAACCTTGATCACTCAAATTGAGCCGCAAAATAATAACACACTCGCTGCGACTACAACAGAGGGCGAGCTACTGGTATTTGATCTCGAGGCACAAAAAATTAAGTACGAAGCCAAGCTGCACGATCTAGAGGCGTGGACAGTGTCCTGGCACACTAACGATACACTTCTGACAGGCGGAGATGATCGGCTGTTGACCTATACAGATCTGCGGATCCCCTATACTTTATGGAAACTAAAGCCACACGAAGCTGGCGTTACCTCAATTCTTCCTGATTCAGCGATCTCGGGGGATTCTAACCGCATTCTGACTGGTGGCTACGATGATATGCTTAACCTCTTTGATTTACGCACCCGCAGAGTATCGGAAACGACCCAGCTTTCTGGCGGCGTATGGCGCCTGCTTCCTAATCCGAGCAAGAGTCGTATCCTTGCTTGTTGCATGTATGGTGGGCTCCAGATTTTAGACCCCTCGGAATTTGGAAGAGTTGAGGCCGAGCTCACGAATCACGAAAGCATGGTATACGGTGGGGCATGGTTAGATGACTCTACAGGCATCACCTGTAGTTTTTACGATAAAATGCTCCAAAAGTGGAACGTTAAATAACGAATAAATATCTATTTCATGTTCTTGGCTTCCTCTTGACTGACCTCGCGGACTTCAAGCGGCGTGTTCAACGGAGCATAACCGGCCTTTTCCAGTTCCTGGACACGCAAAGCCCGCTTTGCGTCTGCCAAACGTTTCTGCTTGAAGTAATCAGTCCATACTGAGATACATTTTGCCTCAAACTCCTGTAACTCCTGAGGGCACGCTTTCTTAGCCTCTTTGTCAGACTGCGTGATATCGATAATGTTGTGAGCATCCAAGCATTGGAAAAAGGTATCCCTCGCTGCCCAGCACTGCTTGCGCTCACCAGTGTGGATCACTTTCGGCTCCTCGTTCTTGGAAAACGGCCACATTAGGAAATCAGGAACCCTTACCGGGAATGTAGTGGTGATATATTATTGATGACCACTAACGACAGCTTTTGACGGCAAGAAGCGCTATGCTTATTATGTCCAACACTGAAGAGAAGTCTGTTGTTTCTCGATTCTAATTTTTTTCTTTCATAGTCTACGGTACTTCAATCCTTTTTTAATTTCTCTACCCACTTGAGAATCTCATGCTCTAGCTCTTCCCGCCCCATAGCCTGGGGTTCTAGGCTTTGCACGGGCTCACCCCCGTGCAGAGCAACAATTGTGGGAATTTTTGATACAATGTACCTCTGTACAAGATCTCGCGTATCCGGCTCGTCTACTTCCACGTCTACGGCACTGACGGGTAGTGCCGCCTTCCCGGATTCCACAACATTTTTCAGTGCTTCACTCACATTTTGGGACTTCTCATCTGTGAGAATACAGAAGTTAGCCAGCAGCGGATTTGGCAGAGTCAGCAGTTGGTTAAGCTCCCATTCTTGCCGGACACTGGTGTACACCCGACCAGTTTTCGTGGCCGCTTGAGCATTGAACCCGCGGGAAGCACCGAAGAGGAGGCATGCAGATGTGCCGAGCATGGCTAACTTTTTGGTGAACATGTTGGCGGTCGGGCCTGCTGATGTGGTTGCGCGGAAGTTGCGGTGCGACACAAGCCGGGTGAATGAACCCTTGGTCAGACTGCATACCGCTCAGCGCGCATGGTGTTTGAAGAGGCCTAATTCGTTAGCAATTCCGACAGGATCCTGTAGCTTTGATTGCCGGTAGGTTCAGTTAAAGTTTGATTGAGTAGCGCAGGACAGGTGTATATGTACAGTGGGAGTTATCTAAATAATAATGATAGCTAAACTTACATCGAGCGATCTCCCACTTTTCAAAAGACATTCTGTAGTGTTTGAGTCTGTACCAAAATGACCCAACTAAGCGGTCCATTTACTCATAGTCATCGCCGGTCGGCATCCCGAGAGATTGATTTCGTGCTCGACTTCTCAGCTGGGTCTTGTCCACCCCTGCCCTATAGCTATGGGGTTCCGAACGGTTCTGCACAGTGGCCATCGCTAACACCCACCGGACTCCCACAGTTGTCAAACGAACCCAATAAACTCTTTGGGTGGAGTAGCAAAAAAGCAGGAAAGTATCAGGATCCTGCTATGGCTGGATCACACAGCGATGCTGCCAGCGGCGAGCGTCGCTCGGCATCCCCGGACGGCGGCGACATCCAGATGTCAATGGTGTCACCACCGTTTACGCCGTCGCAGTCCGAAGTAGACATTGTTTCCCGCACTGCGGCACCTGGGACCAAACTTGAGGAGAATGTAGAGCCTCTTGATTTGAGCAGCGCCGAAACGAAAAAAGTTCGATCCCAGCTCGATGAGAGCCTACCCAATGTTTTTTGTGAGTCTCGAGCCCGCATTCCGACAACAAATGGCACCGAAATTTTTCTTCATGTCTACCGTAATGATCTGGACAACAAGGAGCACTTGGCAATCGTGTTTGGCAGCGACATCCACTCCAAAACTCTTTTTGCGCCGCGCGAAGGCGAGACCGAGCATGATCGCATGACCCGGGGTGCATACACGGGTAAGCTGTATCCGGGGCGCTTAACCTCAACTTCTGAAACCGAGAACGAGGAAGCGAATCCCAGTCAGGCCAGGAATAATGACGTGCTTTGCCGAATACATTCGGAGTGTTATACTGGCGAAACAGCTTGGAGTGCCAGGTGCGACTGTGGTGAGCAGCTTGACGAGGCAGCGCGGCTCATGGCAGAGGACGGCCACGGCGTCATTGTTTATCTCCGGCAGGAGGGCCGCGGTATTGGCCTTGGCGAGAAGCTGAAGGCCTATAATTTGCAAGACTTGGGTGCTGACACTGTGCAGGCCAATCTAATGCTGCGGCACCCGGCAGATGGCCGCTCCTTTGGGTTGGCGACAGCAATTCTCAAAGATCTGGGCCTAGATCACATCCGCCTAATGACCAATAACCCCGACAAGATCGTTGCTGTGGAAGGTAAGCATAAAGACATCACTGTGACCCAGCGCGTGCCTATGATCCCGCTCTCTTGGCAAAATAAGGGTGGATTCCACAGCGCAGAAGTGGACAAGTATCTTTCCACCAAAATCGAGCGCATGGGTCATTTATTAGAGCATTGATTGCATCACACCAATAGATACTTACACTTCGCATATGTAGATTGCTCCTTGAGCTATTTATTACCTCTCACAGTCTTTGCATTCCTGACCTTCTCCACACTGCGCGGCCGGCGTCGATGTAGCCGGCGTCGATGATGACGGTGCACTGGTCGCATTTGGCTCGGGCTTGCGGTCCGAGTGGCCCAAGCTGCGCTCCGGGTCAATGACATCCCTTACAAGCTGCTTCAGATCCTTGGAGTCCGGGAACCCTTGGGTTTTGCGATCCCACAACAGGATCTCCGGCACATTCTCACTAGGCTTTATCCGCACCTGAAACACACCTGAGTCTCCAGGTGCCATCGCAACTTCTCCCAATTGATTCCCAAAGGTACTCAAAAGCTCTTGTGCATACCACGCAGCTCGCAGATTCCACCGGCACTTTGTACAGAACTCAATATCTACCCGCGGATAGTGAAACATGTAATCCAGAAGCGCCGCCGGCGCCTACCCTAAAGGCGCGTCTCTCGGAGCTGCTGGCTATTGATTTAAGGCAAAGAAGCCGCTGAATTAGCACATCTAATAGTTCTAATTGAAATTCTTCTAAATCTTTTGACTCGCAATTTTTTTGCATGCAATTATTTATGTGTTCAGTGTGGCCTGAACAGCTCATTTCCTCCTCCGGAAAACGCGCTGGACCTAGCCCCTGCTTACACCCGAACCACCTTAAACACACGCGGCGTGACACGCAACCATAAGCGGGTTTTCTTCTCGAAGAACTATGTTTTCAGCACGGTTCTGGTCCGCGGACTACAATGACGGCATTAATACGCTTCTTGCTAAGCTTGGCCAGGGCATCGTAGAAAACAATGAGCTTCTGGCTTTGGCGCGCGCGCGAGCCGATGCCGAGGAATCGCATGGACTTAAGCTGGCCCAGCTTGCTGAACAATTAGCCCCACGAAAAGAAGGTTTCGCCCGTGATGACGGCGCCACGATGCGCCGCGCTTACGAAGGGCTTCTCCAACAAATGGGCGACGAGGGCCGCCAGCATACTCACATCGCCGACTCAATCCAGAAAATGGTAGTTGCCCCGTTCCAGAAATGGGCCGACGGCCATGCACTGAGAGTGGATAAATCCCGGTCCGAGCTGAAGCGCTTCACCAAGGCCTATGAGCGGGAACTCAGTGCAGTGCACAAGTCGCAGCAACGATATTTTAATCGCTGTCGACTTGAAGAGGATGGTGAGGATCAGGCGGCTGGAGACGAATCAGAGACGCAGCCATCGTCCATTGCATCGGATTCACGTAGTGTCAGCGGTAGTTCTACCGTTTTGCGGAAATCGTCGGGTGGCAACCTGCCCACAACTGACGAAAAAAGCTCCGAGGAGCTTGTGTTAGGAGGTGAGCACTACTCTGCTGACGAGAGTCAAGATTTGATCAAGCGTATGCTGACTGAAATTCCTCAAGTGGACACTAAGGTCCCCGTACTGGGTGTTTATGACCATACTGTGACAGGTGCCCAGATCGTGGAGTGGCTGCAGGCCAACACGGCTATTAAAACGCTTGGAGATGCTGAGGATGCAGGACAGAATCTCTTGAACGATGGCTTCATGCGACTGATTGGACAATTCGGGTCACGGTTTGTGAACTCGTCCGTGTTCGTTTATCAGTGGCGGCCGCATGCATATGAATTTGGTGGCCTTAGCATTGCAATCGAGACGGGTAGTAGCACTGCTGGTGGAATCTATGCCGATTTAGCAAGTAAGTGGCGTGCGGCCGAAGGCAACACGGGCCAGAGTGTCCGGGAACTCGATCAGAAGTATCGTAAGACTGTGGTCATTCTTGATAAAGCGCGTTTGGACTTGGAGCTGGTAATGTTTGAGCACTTCGGCTATCTTGAGCGCTGTGAGCGCGAGCGTCTCGCTGCTTTCAAGGCGGTGATTCTTGATTTTGCTGCGGCCATCTCTAATGTTGTACCAGCAATGAGTGCTTCTGTGGACAAGATGCTACTATTCCACGAAATCTCTGATGTTGATCGCGATCTGCGGTTCTTGGTTGAAAACTATCAAACTGGTCGTTATGACCCCAAGGTAGTTGTCTATGACAACTACTATTCTAGCGTTGACGGGGCTCCCGTTTTTGGACTTGATCTTGATTTGCGCAGCCGCGCTGACAAGAAGCGGGTTCCCCTCTTTGTGAGCTGTACTCTCAGTGTCCTCGATTCCTTATACCCCTCCATGGAGAATGACAGTGAGCGCTTAGCAGCCTGGCAGCTGCCATTGTCCCAAAATATGCGAATTGTGCAGACAACAAGGCAGCAGCTGAACGCGCCAAACCTGACTGTGCCACAGATTCGTGAGTTTTTGAGCAAGCTTCCTGCCGCGGCCATTGCGCAGACATTGAAACTATACTTCCTCGAGTTACCTAATAGCGTTGTAGGCGGACAATTATACGACTTGCTCAGAGGAGTATACTCAAAGTTTGGTGGAGACGCTGAGGAAAAGAAAAGCGCTCGCATTCAGTCGTTGCAGAACACATTGGCGCAACTGACCCTTTCGCATATTGCTGTTCTGGACGCTCTCACAGCCCATATTGCTCGGCTCGTGACCATTGCCAAAGCCAGTCGTCAAGACATTGAGATCATTGCTCAGCAGTGGGGGTCAGCTCTCTGCCGGCCTAAGGTGTCGTCGCCCCTATCATTGGATGACACTTTCCCCACCCAAATCCTTCTTGATTTGCTGGACCATCGCGATCGCGTGTTCGGCGAGCTTAAGCGGCACGCGGCAGCTGTGCTGACTCCTCAGGATAGCTTCTCGTCGTCGACATCTGCCCGATTCCGTTCACTAAGCCAGCGCACCGCCTCGACCCAGCATTCTGAGCCACGAACCAGAGACATCACTCCGTCTGACTCGCGACAAACATCTCATACCGTGAATGGAGAGGACAGCAGCGTCGTGTCCAAGGCTATGGATAAGCTTGCCATGTCGGACACGGACGCGTTCGCCGATGCCGAAGAGCAGATTAAAGAATAGTAGAACACAAATTAAATAAATTAAAAGAAGAAAAAAACTAAAACTCAACGTCGGTCTCTGCATCGGAGCCAGTTTCGCCGCCCGCGGCCGATTTGCTCCTCATAATTTCATCTTGGAACAGTGTTACCGGTTCCGGCTTCTGAGCACCAGGCGGCAGGGGCCGGAATATCTTTTTGCCTCGAAACACGTACCACATCCCCGGTACATCTGGTGGTGGTCGCAGTTGATGCGGGTGGGCGGCAGCTGTCGGCTTCTGTTGGGTTTCCTTCCGTTGGGCCTCTGCATCCTCATCGGCCCGCGTGAACTCGTCCATAAGATCATCAAAAACCTTATCGCTCTCATCGCTCTTAGAAGATGCCGCTTGGGGCGTCTGAAAGGGGTCTTTGCGGCGTTTGGGTGTCTGCTTGGGTGTTGCCAAGATGTTTGCAGATCGTTTGCGCTGGTGCTGACCCCTTCGATGTGTGCTCGGCGTGGGCAGGTGCAGGTGCCTCTGTGGGGTCTGCTGAGGCGTTTCTTGCTCTTTATGTGATGGCTGCTCATTTTTCTCAGACTTCCCCGCGGGGAAGTCCGGCAGGTCTTCAAAAGTGCCGAACCGCGGCGTGGCCGGCGTGGCCGGTACCCCACGGTGTCGAGAGCTACGCGGCGGTGTGCGGGGCTCCATCAGCTCAATACTGACACTTTGACGAGCTTGTCCGGGACACTATTAGCTTGCGCAAACAGGCAGCTGGTTATCACGGGTGCGCCTAAGTATCAAGGTGCCGAGGGGAGATGCCTTCGGGACCCAGGGTGTGTGGGAGCCTGACGCGCGGAGACCCTGCCCTGCCCAGCCATGTGAAAACTAGGAGGCAGGTCTGCGGGTACAACTTCGCTATCGCACAGGTAGGTGTCCTTACCCAGCCAATCCACTAGCTGACCTAGCCATTGACGGCCATGAGAACGACCTTTTTCGTGGAGCCGCATAGAGATGCATTCTCGCATTTCAGCGTCGAGGAGAGCGGGTCTGGGGTTCAGATATCCGGTCTGAGTGCGGCCAAGCACACGCGTAATCGCCAGTCTGGGCTGCAATTGCCAATTGACAACGTCAGGATCGAGTATTATGATGGGCTGAAACGACTCGCCGGGCTACCATTTGACCCGCCTGTGCGCCAAGGTTTATTTATCACTGCATCTTTAGATTCAAATCCCAGTGACGTGATTCGCACCGCCAAAGAATTCTTTTTGTTTGATGAGAATATCCACTCTGTAGTTAAGACAGAGGACTACTACTACTGGTTTGTCCCCAGGGATGCTGTTGTTGGTCCAGTTGCGAATGGCGTCAGAGTATCGGCTACTGAAAATGCTATTGTACGTGAAGAATGGTTCGGGTATCAGACGTGGAATGAACTTGTTCAAGGAGAAGGTGAGCTCGGAGTGTTCAGCATAGAAAAAAAACCGAATTCCCTCGTGTTGAATGGTAGGGTGCGTAGTGGTAAACACGCAAACGTTGGTCAGCTCGATGGCGATACGTTCGGCGAGCCGATGATGCTCCGTTGGTATCCGAAGCACCAGTCTAATGCTGGCTCTGTACGCAGCAGTATCATCGAACCTTACGGGCTCCACCCCAAATTGAAACTCGACTTCAGCGTGTCCGAGCCCCAGCAGAATTGCCAGTTATATACACAAGTTGATCTTCCAAAGGATTTCTTCCTCGATAAATATGAACTGGGAGATTTCGCACAGAAAAACTGGGCATTGGTTGCTCTTTCAGGTGAAAACGATCTCGAGAAGCCGAAGTGGCAGGCCCATGAGGCGGTTTCAGGCCTGTTTGCACTAAGCGCCAATCAAGAATTTTACGAAATCCCCATGCATTTCCGTTACCAGATTCCAAGCGATGATGAGGTAATACACAGTAAATTTATGAGTCCTTTCGTGTTCTGGGCGTGTCGAAATGATGACCTGCCAGCTCGCGCCGAGGAGTTCATCGAGCCTCATGAGCTGCTGGGTATTGAGTCCGTTTTCCCCCTGGAAAATACGCAATTCTTTGTTGTGTCCTCTAATGAGGTCGAATTCCGTGTACCCACGATCAGCGCTTCGTCAAAGAGTGTAGCTGAGCACATTACGGTGCAGGTCATCGTATTAGGCGCAGTGTGCGTTCTGGCGTCCGTGGTGGCCAAACTTTTTAAAACTAGTAAAATTAAGCAAGAGTAAGTAGAAATATATCGAGCTCAGGAATATAATCGAGTTTTATTTGCTACCATTCATTCATTTCATTTGGCCAATGTCTTATGTAGAGACTGCGCATGTGGAGACGGACTACTAGGTCAGGACTTGACTACCAAGGGTTGGAACCCCCTTTCCAGGCATAGCTGTTGTCAACAATAGAAGGTGGGCTTTGTCGAGCTCTTAGCTTAATTAAATGAGCGATGAAAAATTACGCCCGAAGCCTCCGAAAGTAGGGGCATCAGATACAATCCGCGTCGCGCCTGTGCGACGTACAACAATTACTCCGGACGCGTGGGGATTCCATAGCGTCCCCAGAGTTTTGAGTGATTTTCAAAGGCAAACGTCTTTAAAAAGCGCGCAGATGGGACCCTCAAGAACCAGTGCGGCGCCAACAACTGAGTCGATACCGTTGGCAGATAGAATTATATCCTTCCTTTCGTTCGTGGCATTCCCTACTGCCCTCGTTGCCTTAAATCATGCAACTGCTAATAGCTGGCTCAATGGTGGGCTCATTGCGGGCCCATCGATTTGTGCAGCTGTAGCACTGACCGATCTGCGGTTGGTGAATATTGTGGTTGGCATACTCTGTCTTGTTGGCTCGGCAACCTTGGCCTTTCATTCGACTGATTCTGATATTGGTACGGGGCTGTCTATCTCTGGAGAAGATAGCGTCGCACTTATCTCTAGCTTGGCTGTCATTCCTATGCCCGTAATAGGAAAATCGAATTTGTACTACTGTGCATGGGTGACTTCAGTTATCTTGTTCACTGCGTACTTGGGCAAATCTCTATTAACTGTGCCTCTATTAGCCGGTGTTGTTTGGGCTCAACTGGTAACATCTAAACCAACACTACAGAGAGGTACCAATGAAAGCTTTTATGGGTACACAATTGGTTCAGGTATTGGCGGGCTAACTTTGTTATCTATGTTGATCACAGAGAAATCACTATCTTTGGCAGCCATCTGCACTTGCTTGATTTCCACGAGTTCCTTTGCCGTATTTTTCTTGTTAGGCGACAGTATTATGGGAGCCAACGTCGTTGTGCTTTCACGTTTTAATTGCATCGTCACTGGATTTCTCGCCGTGGTTGTTGAAGCCGTTGTACACTCGAGGCTGAATTGGATGCAGCTCATTGAATTGAGTATATTGCTTCCGTCTTTATTTTGTCCGGCTGGCCGGTCTGAGACATCAGATAAGCCAATAAATCAAAGTGCCACGAATTCAGATGACGAAGAGACAGCCAGCGATTTGGCGACTTATAGAAATAAAGCAAGCATATCCTGGACGGTGCTAGACTCAATTTTGGCCCACGATGATACCCGCAGCATTTTCTACTTCTTTATGTTGAACTTCAGTTTCATGCTCGTCCAGCTGCTCTACTCAGTCCTCTCACACTCCCTAGGTCTTTTAAGCGACAGCATTCACATGTTTTTTGACTGCATTGCCTTACTTGTTGGTTTGCTGGCAAGTATTCTGGCGAAATTTCCCTCTAGTAGCCGATTTCCATTTGGCTTGGCTATGGTCGAGACTGTGTCCGGATTTGCAAACGGTTGCCTTTTGCTGGTTATCTCCATTGGCATCATTTTCGAGGCCATGGAACGGGTTACGAATCCTGTTGAGCTAGACAAAGTGACGGAGCTAATTGTTGTGAGTATATTGGGCTTGCTAGTGAATATGGTGGGAATTTTCGCATTTAATCACGGCCATTCGCATGGCCATTCCCACGGACATTCTCACTCTCACTCACACGGGCACTCGCACTCGCATGATCACGCACATAGCTATTCTCATGGTCACTCGGGGCACAGTCACACCCACGGTGATCATTCTCAAGAGGATTCTAAGGACTCTGACGCTTTGATTGAAAACCATGAAGGAACAAGTGAAAATCTGCATGGAATTCTTCTGCACATTGTTGCTGACACTCTTGGCTCGGTTGGTGTGATCATATCTACTTTGCTTCTAAAATGGACAGGCTGGTCAGGATGGGATGCGGTGGCTTCGATCGTAATATCGGTCCTCATCTTTATTTCTGCCATCCCGTTGGTTCAAAGCAGTGCTAGATCGCTTCTTTTGGGATTGAGAGAGAAAGAAGAATACAAACTTCGCGATTTGTTGAATGATGTATACAATATCGATGGTGTTGCGTCCTACAAAGTTCCCAAGTTCTGGGATGCTGGCAGTGGCATTCGTGGCATCATCCACATACAGTACACTGCCAGAGCCGATGCCAATGCTGTGCGAGAAAAGGTCAGACGTCTTTTGTTAAATGGCGGGATTGAGCAGTTCGTCATACAAATGGAAGAGCCAGGGGCTTCATGCTGGTGTCAGTCTCGCTAAATAAAAAATGTTGATAGATTATTCACTAACTAGCGACGAAAATTATTTTATGATAAACAAGTTTCTCAATGGTAACGTCGAGATGTGTGTGCACACACCCTTAACACAGCGCCTCCCTAAGAAAAAATTCAGAAGCTATTATTTACCATTTCAAAACCGATCGCGCCTACAAGTATACCATCAATCTCTCTAGAAGCATAGGATGTCTAGAGTTGGTGTTCTAATTATGGGTCCTGCAGGGGCTGGTAAGTCTACATTTTGCAACGCACTGATTCGGAGAATTACGGCCATGGGTCGTCGTGCCCACATAGTCAACCTTGACCCAGCTGCAAATGCGCAAGAATATGAATTCACTGTTGACATTAAAGACCTAATTTCTTTGGAAGACACGATGGATGAGCTTGATCTGGGTCCCAATGGCGGCCTCATGTACTGTTTCGATTTTCTTTTGTCCAATTTAGACTGGCTAGACGAAGAGATTGGTGACTACGATGAAGAATACCTACTTTTCGATTGCCCGGGACAGATTGAGCTTTACAGTCACTACCCAGTTATGCCTCAAATTATCAGACATCTGAAGGAGAACCTTCAGTTCAATCTCTGTGCATGCTATTTATTAGAGGCTTCCTTTGTCCTGGATAAATCGAAGTTTTTCTCTGGAGTGTTGTCAGCCATGTCAGCCATGCTCCTTCTGGAGACGCCCCATCTAAACATATTGAGCAAAATCGACCTTTTAAAGGATATCCCTAAGCGAGAGCTCAAACGATTTATGAATCCGGATCCCCTATTGATGGCCGAAACTACCGAAGAAACTATGGATGAACTTAATCCGAGATATGCTTCACTCAGTCGAGCAGTGGCCCGGCTCACTGAGGAATTCGGAATGGTGCAATTCTTGCCACTTCATGCAAAAAACGACGATAGTGTGGAAGCTATTTTGAGTTATATTGATGACGTTACACAGTGGCAGGAGAGTCAGGAGCCGAAGGAACCTGTCGATCCGGAAGCAGACTTTGACATAGACGAAGCAGACTTCTAATTCGCATTTTCGACCGGTTCGACGGGTTTGAAAATCCGACCTGACTTGCACCCAAAATGAATTTAATCACTCCTCTCTGTGCGATGGCTGACTTGTTTTTCAGCAAAATAAGATCGCTGAAGCCTGTGTCGCAATTCGTATCATAATAGCGGGGTCCTTATTTCACTATTTATGGTATTTATCTTATCTACCCTTGCCCCCACCACCACACGCAGAAGGGCCAGACATACAAGGAAACAAGATCTCTACATTTGAGCCACACTCGACAAGGACCTTAAGTAGAAAAATCTAATGCTCCCATTTAGGTCTATTTACTGGAAAACTCATTTCATTTTGACGACAACGTCGTCAATCCAAATCATTGGTCCTGAGACGCAGCACCGAAATCGATGCCCGTACATTGACATATTCTCTCATCTCACGTCAATAGATCGCAGCCTGCCATGCTGAACAAGCCTACTACGTAGTGAATGTGATTCACGGACTGGGCGTTTATGGTATCGATTTTGGTATGCTTGATTTAAATGCGTCGGTGACCATGTAATATTATAGTGTCTACTCTTTTGCAGCACAGAACATGCCGCAGCGATATCTTGGCAAGATGCCCCTCACATTGCCAGAAACGCCTACACAGCGCTTAGCAGAATCAGGTTCTGTCAAGTGTGTGACACCTGCGAGCGGCTATAAACAAGAGACCGCTCTAAGACCGCTTTGCAGTGCATGCAGTTCAGGCTGCGGCTAAGTTTCGGGAAGAGATATTGGGTGATGCAGCAGCAGCAATGGAATAGTGAAATCCAGTCAATTAGCAGATAATCGTACATCTGTCCTCATGATGAAATGCGAGGGGGATCTCCAATTTTGGCCCGGACCTAGCTGCTCTTTTGACCATCTAGTCGCCTTATAATCGCCAAAGTACCAACTGCGGGCCTTCATAGTATATAACATGGAGCATCCATACGTTTGCCTCCGTACCATAATCCCATTGATTTTCTATCATGGTCGTTGAGCTGCAATTATCTCTACCTAGACAATTTCAAATTCAGAACGCATGCTTTTGACGAAACTGTGAAATTTAGAGAAGAGTTTTTTTATTTTGGGTGCAACCTCTGCGTACTATATAAATTATTCAATTTCATAAATTTTTCTTTTCAATGGACTTTACACTATATATATCTCTCTAAATATTCCTTGTAGTTACGATAGTATACAGTTTTTGGTTTTGGGCAGAGCCACTAAGCGTTTGACGTAACCCTATACAACTCTTCACCGTCAGCAGCAGCACGCCAACAATAATTACTTCAGTGCAGTATGGTTGAAGTTAGTGAGGTTCGAACAGCTTCTGTAGGCAGCACTGCTGCGGCTCGCGACCGTGCTGCTGCGCACACCCATATTAGGGGCCTCGGCCTTGATGAGGAAGGTAACGCTCATCCTATTGATGGTGGCTTCGTTGGACAGGAGGTTGCCAGAGAAGCCTGTGGTGTCGTCGTCGACATGATCAAGGCGCGAAAACTCAGTGGCAAGGCGTTACTGCTTGCTGGAGGGCCTGGAACTGGTAAGACTGCCTTGGCTCTCGCCGTGTCCCAAGAGCTCGGTCCTAAGGTGCCATTTTGCCCCATTGTTGGCAGTGAGTTGTACAGCGCTGAGGTGAAAAAGACTGAGGCATTGATGGAAAATTTCCGTCGCGCCATCAGTGTGCGCATAAAGGAGATCAAGGAGGTTTACGAAGGCGAGGTCACGGAGCTCACACCCGAGGAAACCGAGAACCCTCTTGGTGGCTATGGCAAAAGTGTGAGCCACGTTCTCGTAGGATTGAAGACGGCCAAGGGAACAAAGACGTTGCGCCTCGACCCGTCGATCTACGAGAGCATTCAAAAGGAAAAAGTCGCCGTAGGTGATGTCGTGTACATCGAGGCCAACACGGGCTCCATCAAGCGAGTTGGCCGGTCAGACATTTATGCAACTGAGTTTGACTTGGAAGCCGAAGAGTACGTCCCGTTGCCAAAGGGTGATGTACACAAGAAAAAGGAAATCGTGCAGGACGTGACTTTGCACGATCTGGATGTTGCCAACGCGAGACCGCAGGGCGGTCAAGACATCATGTCAATGATGGGTCAGCTCATGAAGCCGCGGAAGACAGAGATCACTGATAAGCTTCGATCCGAGGTCAACAAAGTTGTGCAAAAGTACATCGACCAAGGCATCGCAGAGCTGATCCCTGGAGTTCTGTTCATCGACGAGGTGCACATGCTTGACTTAGATGCTTTCACGTACCTAAACAGGGCTCTGGAATCTAGCATTGCTCCTGTGGTGATTTTGGCAACGAACCGGGGTAAGTCCATCGTACGCGGCACTGATGACATCGTGTCTCCTCACGGCATCCCGCCAGACCTCATGGACAGATTGCTCATTGTGCGCACTCTGCCATACACATTGGCTGAAACTAAAGCCATCATAGACCGAAGATCTAAGATCGAGAGCTCACCGCTGGCCGAAGACGCGCTTAACACACTTGCACAAATTGCCGCTGAGACATCTATGCGGTATGCGATGCAGCTTATTGCCCCGTCATTTGTCCTCACCGAAATCAGAAAGGGCCAGGAAATCAGCTTGCAGGATGTCGAAGAAGCCAAGTTGTTGTTTTTGGACGCAAAGACATCGACAAAGATTTTGGAGACTAACGGTGCTGGCTATTTGCTGTAATAACTAAATTTTCTTTTCATGTATTTTATTGATCTGTTCAAATTAGATTTGAGGAATCGCACAGCCATCGCCTCTCGGGTCAGAGCCCGCGTGCACAGCGGCCCGACCTTTTTGAACGTCGCGTGTGATGAGTTGTCCGCGGCCAAACAGCGCTCGCGCTGCGCCACTAACGAACTTTATCGAGTGTCCCATTTTTTGCAATTGTTCACCGACTCTAGGCGAAATACCTTCCTCCAAATTAACGACAACAGAGGCACTTCCTGGCGGTGCAGTGGGATCCGGCACTGGGATTCCGCCCCTCAGCTCAGACGTGGGCTCGAGGCAAATTCGTGGCGCATCAATACACTTCTGGGGGTCGAATTTGAATTTAAGCAGATTCAAAGCAACCTGGATGTGTCCTTGAGGCTGCATAAATCCTCCCATCACACCAAATGGACCAAGCAATGACCCGTCTGAATTCGTCAACATTGCCGGAATGATCGTATGATACGGTCTTTTTGAAGGACCCAGAGCATTAGCACTTTCCGGGTCCAGAGAAAAGTTACATCCGCGGTTGTGCAAAGCGAATCCGAGGCCGTTTGGCACAATCCCAGTGCCGAAAGCATGATAAAGGCTGGAAATCATGGAACAGGCATTACCGTCTTTATCCACAACAGCATAGTAGGATGTATCTGAGCGTGCCTCTACAGGAATAACATCACCGTGTTCATAGCTTTGATTAGCTTTATGGGGATCAAACAGTTGAGCTCGAGAGAACGCGTATTCCTCAGTAAGTAGCTCCTTTGGCAAACCGTGGGTTTCTGGGTCAGCAACGTAGTGCTCAGCATCCTTGAAGGCAAATTTGAACGCCTCGGTGATGAGATGGATGTATTCGAAAGAATTATGTTCAACATTTGCCAATTCTGGGTGAAGTTTTGTCGTTATTTGGTTGATAATGTTCATAGCCAAAATGGCCACAATCCCATGGTTGTTTGGTGGTAACTCCCACAAGCGGGCCGCAGACTCTACGGGAGTGGATGCAACTGGAGTGCTAATAGTTTCAACCTCTAGGGATTTATGCAATTTCAGATCCTCATGGTCGAGAAGTCCACCTCGGCTCTGTATGCTTTCGACAATAGCATCGGCCGTAGGTCCTGAATAAAACCCATCGCGACCATGTTCAGCAATGCGATCCAAAACTTTTGCCAAATCCTCGTTTTTGAAGATCTCACCAACCTCTGGTGCACGTTTTCCATCCACAAGAAGGCCGCTTCCGGCGAGTTTTTGCTCAGAACGCTTCCAGGTGGCGCCCATAACTTCAGAAACGGGAAAACCATTGCGCGCTAGTTCAATAGCAGGTGCGAGAATCTGACCAATGGTGAACTTTCCAGTGCCGAACTTCTCCACAATATCAATCCAAGCCTGTGCAGCACCAGGAACTGTAACCGCCAATGCACTGTCGAGAGGGAGAAACTCCCTTTCCTTGCCAACGGCTTCTTTCACTGCTTTTAAGTCGGTATTGCGGCTCGATTTACCACTTCCGTTGAAACCTTGCACCTTGCCAGTCGAATGGTCATAGTTGATGCAGAATGCGTCTCCTAGGGAGGTCATGGCTGGCTCGGTGACCGCTAGCGCAGCGCTGCAACCGACAGCCGCTTCGGCAGCATTGCAGCCACGATCAAGCAGTTTGATTGCGACGGCTGTTGCAAGTGGCTGGGTTGAACCCGCAATGCCTTTCGTCGAATGAACGACTGAACGTCGACTCGTAAATTCCATTGGTAGAGTGTGTGTGGGGTAGGAGGTAGGGTTGAACATATCGTACTACCCCCACCTTTTCATTATCAATTTGTGCATGACTTAGATATTTATATATACCTACAGTTGAGAACCCAATTCTGCGCACTCTTCAACGAAATGGTGCGGCGTAGGAATGTCTGTAGCTCCGAAAAGGACCCGAGAGCCGAACTTCGTTGCGACATTGGCATACTCGAAGAAATTGCCGCCACCGACCATGAACACAATAGCTTGATCGTAAAACGTCCGCTTCGGTGGGGGGCGCGTTGATGAGCCACGAGACTCATGAGGATCGAAATAGAGGAAATCCTCAGCCACCTTTCCAGAGGATGAAGAATTTGTTGCACTTGCTGGATCCAAAAGTTGTTGTGCAATCTTTGTCACCGGCAAATCTTTGTTTTCCGGCAAAAAGTTGCGAACACCAGAAATCAAGTTACCAAAGCCTTCCGACAGCGAGGATCCCTGATTCAGTCGATCACTAAGCGATCCCGCAAATCGGCTGAACAAGTCGGGCGAAGCTCCCGTTGGCGTAGCAGAGCCGGGCTGGCCCGAAGCAGCAGCCATGCTCATTCTCGAGATTTCCTTTGTACGCTTCACGTATTTAAGCGCACGCAGTTCATTGACACTTTGCTCCTTCGAGCTTTCTGAGCCAGCGGATTCTTTTTCAGCCAAAGACTCGAGTTCTTTTTCAATGGGCTTGAGTTCCTCAGGATTTACAGAACGACCTGGTGTATGAGTGGTGATGTAGTAAACAAGATAAAGGCGCAATTTATCTTCAAAAGATCCCAGTTCAGGATTGCGCACCAATTCCAAAATGGATTTTGGCGTTTGGCGACTAGCAGTTTCCTCAGCTTCAAATAGCTGGGCCAACCCGCGGTCACCAATAGCCTTCAATAAAACAGTAGCGATGTTCATATGCATATCGATCGCCTTTTTGCGCTGCGCGAGCTCAGGTACAGCTGTAAGTGCAGTTTTAAGAGAAGTCGTTGTATGGGCAATGTCAATCTTGCTGGGGTCCTCTACATCTGAACTGCCCGTAACCTTCCGGGCCTCCTCTTTGTATTTTGTAACAAATGCATCTAAGTTATCTGCCACCTCTGGGAATGGAAGTTTCTGATTTCCCTCCCAGAACGAGTCAGTTGGCTCGATGTCATAAACAGTTCCGTCCGGAACACGCACTGCGTTGCGCTTGAACTCACACGTATCATTGATCAAACTCTGGTAAGTCCATGAATGAGAAAACATAGATACAAGATCCAGGTTACGATCTACAAGCGTCAGCGCAACTCTTCGTTTGCTCATCGACGCGGGGAGCTCCCCCCGTTTATTAATTAGAAAGCTGCGCAAACGCTCATCGAGGAGCTGAGCCACCATCTCAGCAGCATTCCCTCTTGATGCCCTGATCACGGGCACCACCCCTAAGGTCATCAGCACACAGAAAATGCCATCCACGATTTGGGCGACGCGGTGTTCGATATCCTGCTCTGAAGTTTTGGCATCAGAGAGGAGCTTATAGGTATTCTGGAGCTCTAGACTGAAAACATCAGGTTCGAGGACATTGAATTGGAGAAACTGCTCATAAACTTGGTTGATTCGTGCTGACGTATTTAAAGTCTTTGCGGCTAAATCCTCAAGCAATTCGCGACTAAGCGGACGAGTAAAGTTGAGGCTCCAGGAGCTATAAAGCCCCGAGGCAACATCCCGGCCGATGATATCTATATTCTGGGCAGTTGGCTCCACAAAATAGATAGCAGGAACATCCGGGATAGGATGGCGCTTGGCGTCCAGCAAAACGTGTAAGGTCACGCCACTCTTGAATAAGTCACTTATGCGTAAGACACTGGAGATGATATCGCGGCCCACGGTGTCAAAAACTAGTACTTTCCACGTAACGGTGCCGGTGCCGCTGTTTTCACCACTCCCAGCAGCGTCAGGGTCGTTGTTGAAGCGCAACATGCGCTCCAACGCGTTGATCTGAGCACTGCGAAGAGTTTGATCCCCCGATAATAACTCCGACATCAATCTCGTCCGAGTGTTACCTGCTTTGACCTTGACGTGTTGTTGGAATCCTACTGTCAGCTCAAACGGAGGCTAGGGTCTTGACCCCATGGTCGGCTTCATAGATAGAATGCCAGTCATAACGGCAGGCTGAGAGAGGAGATGTAAGCTAAGAAATAAATTGTTTTGATACCGGTAGTAGAGAAGAAATTATCATGAGTCAGGATAGCATTCATTCACGGTATGTTTTCTGTAGGGTATACGTGTTCTCATAGACAAGCGCCACAATACTGGTTTTCCTCCTAGAGTACCACTACATCTTTCAACATCTTTCCATCACATTCTTCATATGTTACCAAAGTACGATCTTACTATATACGACCATGATATTTCAATATCTTATCTCTCGTGCGTATATGTGTCACATCATCACGTGATTTAATACCCGAGTACAGATGCAGACCGGGTACCCCCACCTGCCGTATATATTTTCCACTGACTGTTTTCCCTTCTACTAAAACTTTTCTATCAAACCAGTGATTGTTACTACGGGTGCTTTTCAGCTGAGAAAATACCGTCATCACTCGATCAAGATAATACTTGCGTGAGGAAAGTAACGATTAAACAAATGAGCGAAGTGAACAAGCTGCCTACTTTAGATCAAACTGAATTGTCTCGAGATTCAACCTCCGAATTGGACAAGGGTGATCACATCACTCGAGAAGAGCTTGATGAGTTTGGAACGAAAATTGACACTACGATCCCTGATGGGGGCTGGATGGCATGGCTCCAAGTTTTAGGTGCGTGGACCTCCATTATAATGACATTTGGGATGTCCAGCGGCAATGGTGTGATGATGACTTGGCTCGAGCAAAACTATTTGCAGGATTCTTCCCCGTCACGAGTTGGTTGGATGTTCTCAGTGCAGCTTTTCCTGTTCTATTTTATGGGCGTTGTTTTGGGACCTGTCGTAGATGCTTATGGTGCTCGTATTCTTACAATACCTGGGTCCATTGGCTGGGTGGCTGCCATTTTCATCCTATCTGCTTGCAAGGAGTACTATCAATTCGTCCTCTGTTACTCTATTTTGGGTGGTTTCAGCAGTTCCCTTCTGTTCAATCCATCGGTGACAGTTTTGACCCATTGGTTTAGCAAACATCGTGGCCTGGCTATTGGTATTGCCGCTTCTGGTAGTGGCGTTGGTGGCATTATTTTTACTCAAATGTTTCAAATTTTGGTCGACAAGGTTGGCTTCGGATGGGCAGTCAGGGCTATGGCTTTTGTGGTCCTTTTTTGCGCAATCGTAACATGCTTAACTTTGCGTACCAGGCATGTACACAAATCCTTGAACTGGCAGGAATCTAAACCAGAATTAACTGCCCTCAAAGAGCCGAGCTTTCTCTTTGCCGTCATTGGTCTTTTTTCGTGGAGTGGGGTATTTTTGTGCCCATGCAATTTATTGTTAGTTATGCAGTTGAAAATGGTTTTTCGAGAACACTCGGCAGTAATCTCGTATCTTACTTGTCAACTGCTTCTGTTGTAGCGCGGATATGTGTGGGTGAATTGTCGGACATTATAGGATCATTCAACTTAATGATCATTGCCGCGACGCTTTCCGGGATCTTGAGTTTGGCTGTGTGGTTACCCGCTGGGCATACCAGAGGAGGGTTGGTTACCTTCTGTGTCCTCTTTGGTATAACCAGTGGCGCGGTAATCTCATTGACTTTGATCACGATCCCTCAATTAGCCCATGTTCAAAATGCAGGTCGTCGTTATGGAACAGCCTACATGATTGCTAGCCTCGCTGTTCTTACTGGTATCCCGTTGGCTGGCGCGTTAACTGATCATCATTATCTGGGCGTAACAATTTTCACTGGTTGTACCTACCTAGCTGGTGCTGTTGCCTTCCTGATCAGCAAATACTTCGCTGCTGGATTATGGGCACGGTTTTAATTCGAGCAAACGTATATGAATTTGTCCGAAACGAGAATGCTGTGAGTACATACTTGTAAATACAATAAATAAATCTTATTAAGTTAGCAGAAGCAAAAGTGAAGGCCATCTTTATCGACGAGCTCATTCCAGTCAACATAGAGCTTTCCATGTTGATCGCGATCCCACACTCTTTGGAGTAGAACCCGAGCCTGGGTGACATTTCGAGCGCTAAGACGCTTTTCCATTGCTGTAAATTTATTCACCACATCTTCGCGCTCTTTAGCGGTCGAGGAGGAAATTCCGAGCACAAACAATGGAAATGTGAGAATTCCTTCAACGCGAGTTCCAAAAAGACTTTCCATGGTGTTGGATAGATGATGTGCGACAACTCGCATGGAAATGGACGATGAATTGATTTGTAGCACGCTCTGGTACATGTGGAGAACAGTGACGAGTTTGAAAACGTCAAATAGTGTCTGCTGGAGGAGAAGATCCCTTTCGGAAAGATGCTGTAACATCTTATGAGCTGGCTGAAGAGTCCAAATTCTCTGTTCGAGATCATGGGCCGCAATATAAATATTCTCGGCATTTCTCTCTGTGTTCTCATCATCTCTCCCATCAGCTGCTCGCATCAGCCTAACAGCCCTGGTAAGCTCATTAATGCGCTCCAGGATCACGAACAATGGTTGACAACAGGCACATAGTGTGTCAGGTAGCGCTGCAGAGGTTGGTTGGTTGAATATTAGCTCAAAATCTTTGGCAGAGAATAATTTCGGCTGGCTCAGAGACGAACTTGTGAGGATTTCGTGATAGGCAAAGTTTTTAAGTAGCCAGCGAACGCTTTCACTTTCCATGAAGCTAGTTAAACCACCATGTAGGTGAATCGTTTCTCCAGCCATCATCAAATATGGCCGCCAAGTACTCGTATCTCCGGAACAGATCTTGGCCGATGCGAGCACTAGTAAGGCTGCCAAAATCTCTTCTTTGCTGCGCGAATTAATCGATTCTTGGCGAACGATTTTTGAACCAGAATCAAAGTATTCTCTAGCTAATTCCTCATCATCACCCTTGTGCCAAGCAGCCCACGCTAAAATTCCATACATGATGGCCGTATACCGCAGCGAAAATGCTAGGAACACAGATCGGAAGTAATTAAGCGGACTTACACTCATCAAGATGGATTGCTTATCTCGAAAGTAGATGAAAAGTGCAACAGCTTTCTCATCAAGCTCCGGATATACTGTCTTGAACTTTTCTGTTGTGGGACCAGCAGAGGAATGGAGCTGGGTGTGTACGTTTGGCAGATCGTCACTAGATGGTTTCAATTTGATGCTAGTATCACTTTCGATGTTCGGATTAACTGCTTTGATTGTGCCGGCTTTATCATCGCCAAAGTTCTCAGGTGGCGACGCAAACACAGCTGATGCAAATGGGTCAGTGAGCTCATCTAAAGCTGTAAGATTAGATCCCTCTTGGCCTATGGATGGCGAGAACAAAGCTAAGGATTCATTCTTGGGAATAGCTGGTGCTTCAGCTGCAACCAGCATAGGAGAAAGAAAGTCACCAAAAGCACCGTCGTAAAATAGTGGCTGATTAGCCCCGTCATTGTGTGAAATGCCATCATCTGTCAAGGTTGGTGTATTCAACATAACATTCTGAGTTTTGTTACCGGATTGCTCATCATTGGCAAATCCAGCATCCATAGGGGGAGGGGCAGGGCTTCCATTCTTGCTCACACTGTAATGTAGAGGGAAATGAAGCTGCGATTCCACAGAAGCAATGTCCAACTTGTAATCGGTTTCACTGTCTTGAACACCATGACTAGGTTGGAGAAAGCCAGAGTATGGGGTAGAAACGCCATTACCAGTTTTCATGTCTTCCGGAATGGAATGCACTTTTTCCATGTTAGAAATGAATTTGTGGTTACCCCGTGATTCGCTGGCACTGGGATATCTGCAAGGTAAACGAAGGCGTTCACAGGTGTCACAGGTTGGTTTTTTCTCATCGCAACGCTTCTTTCTCTTCCTACAGGTCAAGCAGCCATTCCGAGACCGGCGATGCTTCTTAGCACTATCTTCCTTTTTATGAACTCTAGCACGCAAGTCAATTGCTGTTTCCTCGATGTCCGGCTTCTTTTTGTCGACCTTCATATTTCTCTTGCGTGAAATAGAAATCGAAAGGTATACAGACCGGTATAGCTCACAAAGTCAGACGCCTTATAATGGATATTAACCACGCGTCCAGACAAAATGAGACGCACTGGTTATTTTCTGACTCGAGTTATACCAATATAAGAGATCCAAGGGCGAGGGCGTGGAATAACTTCTCGATGACAGAATCCAAAAAATATACCAAGTTATCGTTTTCACCTTGCCCAGCCTACTGCATATTCTCCTCTGCGAGTCTTAGTTATAGTAACTATTAGCGCCGAGATCGCTCAGCCTCCGACCTCAACCCTCGTAAACCTAACCCCGATAACTCATGTTAGAGATTTGTCCAAGTTGTATTCAAGGCAACAAAATTAGTATAGATGGAATATCTCCTAGCATAAGTAGGAAAAAAGTGAATTCTTCTCACTGGCTTTTTAACGCATTTTCTTTATCCGAAGAATAGCTATTTTTCATCCCTTCTACTGATTTGACTTAATATTCAATTAATAATATACCCTCATCGTCCCCCGGCTTACCACCACTCGGTGATTGGATATTCGGTCATATTGCATATGAGCGGGATCTACAATCTCTCTCCTGCAGATTCACCCTAAACTCAGCTACCGGCCCGAGTCACGTTCACCCGCATCTCTCTCACCTCCCGCTACACTGGTCGCTGACAACTATCAGGGCCAAATCTCGCACCTTCGCGTGCACACGTCACACACGCCGCTTACACACACACATTAGGTGAGACACCCTCAACTCCATCAGTGTGCCCACCACCACCATAAATTGTAGTCGCAACCTAAAATAGCCCCAACAAAGGTCACCGCTAGAAGGCGATAATAATAATCAACAATGGCCAATACAAAGCATGTGAAGCTTATATCTGCTGATGGCGTTGGCTACGAAGTGGAGCAACGCGTTGTTGAGCAAAGTTTGCTTCTCAAGAACATGATGGAGGATATTGGCGAGGACATTACAGATATCCCAGTTCCTAATGTGCAATCGAATGTGCTGCGTAAAGTACTTGACTATTGTGAGCACCACAAGAATGACCCCGCAAGTGTGAATTCTGATGAAGGCGTTGCGCGAGCCAAGACGTCCGAAATCAGTCCCTGGGACCAGAAGTTTTTGCAGGTGGATCAAGAAATGCTGTTCGAAATCATTATGACGGCCAACTATCTCGACATTCGTCCTCTCTTAGAAGTCGGATCCCGCACGGTGGCCGGAATGATCAAGAACAAGAGTCCGGAGGAAATCCGCAAGACATTCAATATTGTCAACGATTTCACACCGGAAGAGGAAGCACAGATATGCCGCGAGCACGAATGGGCTCAAGACAGATAAACGTTTGCTAAGTATTTATTTATTAATTTATGAAGACTCTCTCTACTTCGTAGCTCTGCCTGCTCTAAGAATTTCGTCGCACAGTAACAAGTTGGACGCAATACTAGTAGCTGATGCAATCGAGTTGCGAATGACCCGGTAGTTATCCCAGATTCCTGCCTTTGCAGAGTCCAAGGGCTTACCTGTGTCAAGATTTACGCCAACGAGTTTACTGCTATCGTCGCTATACTGGTCCTGCACTTCACTCACAGTCTCAAGAATTTGCAGTCCCGCATTTCCAGCTAGAGTCTTGGGAATCACCAGCATCGCTTCCGCGAAAGCCTGGATACCGGCCCGCGACTTGCCTCGGGCGTGATTAGTGATGAGGTGATGATGAAGAGCCACCTGGAACGCACCGGCGCCAGGAACAAGCTTTTTATCCATGAGCGTATTGCCAACAGCTCGAATACCATCGCGAACAGTATCGTCGATTTGCTTAATAGTATGGCTGTTGGGTCCACGAATCAGGATCGTAGCACTGCGGGGGTTCTTGACATCTTCCACAAAGGTGTACTTTTCCTCGCCGATAATTTCTTCGTAAACCTTACCGGCCCAGCCAAGAACATCGGTGGTCATATCGTCCACAGAGTTCTGCGCTGTACCACCAGTGATCAACTGCAAACGCTCCATGTTTCTCCGCTTGGCACGACGCAAAGCCATAATACCATTCTGGGCAAGAACTTCCAAGCTAAGGGGGTCGATGCCCTTTTGGTTGATGACTACAAACGCAGAACCATCCTTGGTGACTGCATTCTTCAGCTCTACAATCTTTTCCAGCTTCTTGTTAACAAACGCGCGCTCACTGGCCACGAGCTTCTCACGCTGCTCCGCACTCGAGTAGTAGAACCCGCTGTTCACCTCGGTGTTCTCGTATTCCAAGGAAACGTTGAGGGTCAAAATATGCGCGTTCTCAACATATCGAGGCATATCAGGGTGCCGCGGACCGTGGTCGAGCACCAGACCCTTGATAAGCTTTGTAGTTGCTGCATTTTGATGCTGCATTTTCTGGATTTCCACCATGTGTAAATCAAGGTTTCCGGTTGTTGGGTCCCGACAGGTGAAGACTGCATCAGTTACAATCGGGGCCAAAACTTCAGCCAGCTGCGGGCGCACTTTTGTAGCAACAGATGCCTGCGCCACAGACAGGAGAAGGTCACGCGACGTGAGCTGAGACTCACCCAGGCTCAAAGTCGCCTGCTCCAGAAATTCTAGGGAGGCTTTGCGAGCGATCTCGAACCCATCAACAAGGACCCGTGGGTGCAATCCTTCGCTGATGAACCGGTTCGCCTCTCGGAGAAGCTGGCCAACGTACAGGCAGACAGACGTGGTGCCGTCACCTGTAATATCATCTTGTGAGCTTGCAACACGGGCAATCATGATTGCCGTGGGGTTCTGGATCTGCATCTCATTCAGAAGTACCTTGCCATCCTTCGTCAGTTTGATGTTACCGGCACCATCCACCAACATTTTTATTGTGCCCTTGGGACCCAGATTAGACGAAAGCACGCCCTGGAGGCCTTGCGCGGCATTTATGTTCACGGCCAACGCGGCATTCCGCCGGATGCTTTCCGCTTTCGGGTTTACAAGCTGCACAGACATATGCAGTTTGAAGTGTGTGTGTTCGTGTGGATTCCAGAGCGTGGTAAGACACCCAAACCCCTAGACCCATTTTTCACTTCCCCCGACTCCACCGCGTAGTGTCGACTCCCATGAGGTCAACTTATCCTTATAACTAACTTAGAATATGCCCCTATATGCTCAAATATTAATATACATGATCCTTTGCATTAATCAATTCACGGAGGTGGTTGGGCGCCAACAACCCATCCGATGCCACTCTTGAATATGTTAGATAGATGATCCCGCGTGGAATCACTTGAAATCGGCGCGGTTGCGGAACTTCTCAATGTATTGTTTGGTTGTGTGGGAGTTCTTATATCTGGCATTGTGGGCTCAGCTGGTATAGATGCCATGTCCTGCATTTCATGCTCGTATTCCACCCAGGCTCGCAAAACGGTGACCAGGTCAGCCTCCGGTGCAAACTTTAGAGCCCTTGCTAGCAGTTCGCCCTGCTTCTTCAAGACCGATTTGGGCCGCGTATCATCCCAATTTGGTGAGATATATTTGCCTGCCTGGTAGTATGCAAGCCACGCCGTATCCGATTTGGAAGCATCCACGAACTTGCGATCAAAAAATTCGAGAGCGACACTGAAGTTATCATCCGCCAACGCAGCTTCAATGCATCTTTCCGCAACCTTACTGCTGTTTGATGGACCGCCTCCGACGAGATTGACCAAGTCCGTATATCGAAGGTACGCTTGGCTATCTGACTCTAAAGCCTTAGAGACGTTATCCAGAGGCTCGTGCGTGAGCGTATATGCTGGTTCAAGACCAAACGTTTTGTATACCTTGTTCATGTGAGTGAATTTTGCTTTCAATTCAGAATCCGCATCAACCATTTCAAGCGCCGTGATCACATTGGACAGCTCTGAGGCTACAGGGTGTGCCTCGAATGAGCGAGCCAATTTCATCACTTCCACAGATACTAAAGGCAACGTTTGCGGATTCAGTAGATTACTCTTAATGAACATGAAGCGGGAATTTCTCAGCGCCGCTTTTACACACTCCCGAACTATTGAATCCTCACTTACTTTACAGAGCACAGTTTTCTTCAAAGTGCTAATTTCGCTCTGCGTGAAGTGTGCGTCCGACTGCAAAAACCTGACCAGCAAGTCTTCCTGAGTTGTCTCAGGTCCTAAAGACCACTCAGCCAGTTGTTTGAATTTAATTCCCAGGAACTTCCCTGTTTGAGCAACGTCCACTAGATTGCTCATGAACTGAATAGACGAATGAGTAGGGCATTTCAAATCTCTCGCATCGGTAATTTGACCAGTGGTATCGACTTTGATATTCTCAATGGCTTTGTTGACTGTTGAATAATCCTCAGTGTATGTATCGAGACAGAGGCCGAGAACGGTTGATGAGAGCTCAGGAATGTGCACGCTGAGCACAACATCACTTAGCTTTTGCGAAGCGGCATACTTTTGCATAAGAGTAACCCGACCTTTATAGCGTAGATAAGGCATCACCAGAAAATCAAGTCGTTGTCGTAGGTCCCACTTCGGAGGACATGTAGAGATTAGCCACGAGAAAACAGTCTCCGTGTCCGCTTCTTCGAAGCTGTTGAGATCTATGTCACTCTCAGAAAAACGGCGATAAAGTTGGAGAACTCGAACTATTCCGTCAACCCATGCACTATCCTCTTGTAGTAGTGCACTGGGTATATCCATTTGACGGCAAACACGGTCAGTTTGACGCAATCTTATTTTCATATAACGCACATTTGATTTCTCATGTGGTTCAGGCAGTTCAACCCATTGTAGATTAGAGCATACCACCCGAATATATTCCAGCATTTCTGAGTCTAATTTCTGTGATCTGTTCGACTGCGAGGAAGGATATTCCAAGGGACCTAGACTTCGAGTTTCGGGAAAAAACGCCAGACAAATAGACCAGGGAGACGAATCATCATATTCAGAATCATATGCGAATGGGAACTCTGTTGGAAGGGAACCTGCCGCCAGCTGTTCAAGGATCTCCATATGCGGTGACTTGTTAAACTAGCTGTACAGACACTAGTTAAGGGCAAGGGCTCACATTCTGATTCCGACTTTAATATGGAAGAGTCTATTTACGCGACGCGCAGCGATCCATACTTTGATGCGCTGGTGAATCCTTCTGACTCCACTGAATATGGAGACCTCATTGAAAACTTCTCTTTATTTCTTACGAGTTTGGAAACCGAGCATAAGTCACAGAACGCTGATACTGCTGCAGTTGACGAGCTAGTCAACGTTGTCAATGCACAATTAGAGACCTTGCGAGCAGATATTGACACTCAGGCTGAAGAGTTGAGACAGCTAGAAACAGCCAGTGAAAATAAATTTCGGATTCAACGCCTGCTCAGGGAGAAGTTTTCTGAGCCTGTCGAGCTCATCCTAGATGAAGATGAAGAAACTTCCCCAGTACGGGTCAAGGCAACTCTTAATGAAGGTATTGAGCAGCTTGAGCGGGATGAGCAAACGCTCATTAAAGGCATAGATGATCTGGAAAAAGAACTAGGTCTGGACATAGCCGACTTCCACACTCGTTTAGAAGATCTCACCACAATACTCCATCTTCTACATTCATTCCGAGAAAAGTACAGCCTTCCAAGAGGATCCTCGCTGGTCGAGGAGAAGAGTGAGGACGATTACGAACCAATAACTGATAAGCGCAACGACGATGATGGGGCTCAAAACGATAATGATGCGGCCCAGAATGATAAAAGCGACGAGACCGGAGATATGCTAGACGAAGAGGATGATCTCATGAAAGAATAATGTAATATATGCACAATTATACGAAGTTAAATATGCTTTTTACCGGTTCTGCGACACTTGCTGACCGCTCAGATGGCGGTGGTGGCACTACTTCATTAGTCGGGAAACGAAATGACCCCAAATCTGGGGAGGATTTCATTCCTCCAGACGAAAATTTACGCGACTTCATTCCAGAACGGAATCGTGACATTTCTCGCTCGCAAGTTTGTTCGTGCTCTTTGTGATTCATACCGACATAGTTTTGCGGCACGCATCGCGACGCGGCGGCAAAATAAAATTCGCTATATCCGCCATCCAGCACAGCCACATCAGGATAAAACAATGAGGGGTAACGGCTTGCGTTAGCATCCCGGTCACAATGGCGCAAGTGGCTTGCCAACATGGGGCTCCTGTATGCAGAATGCTCACAATGAAACACAAGAAGCACTCGGCTATTGGGCATTGTGGAGCAATTGGAGAAAAGTGCATCCTCCAGTTGGGGCTTACTATTGACGTTAATGGCACCGTTAATGTGACCTCCTTCATATTCATATTCGAATCGACAATCTATCACAACCACAGCCGAGTATATCTGCGTGAATTCGCGATCAAGCAGTCTGCACAAAGTATCCACAGATATACGGGGGAATGGGTCATGGCGTACACTGAATGTAGGTACTGGACATTGGGGGCTTTCTAAAACGCTGGCACCACTGAAGCCTCCAGCTGGTAGTTTGTTAGCCGGATCACTATTCAGATCATGCATCATCTGTTCTGGTGTGGCAAACATACTTTGCGTACGTCGCACCCGTGGTGAGAGCATCCAAGAAGGCGGCCTCTGGCTAGATTTAGTCGATTTCCGCGGTGAAATGGGCTCTTGCTCGCGGCGGGCATCAATTAGAGGTCCAGATACTCCATTTACAGGAATACCTATGGTAGAGTGGTTGACACGGTGATAACGAGAGCTGCGCAGCAGACCCGTCCGGTTTATCGGAGTTTTATCAAAATCGTCACCACCTGGGGAGAGGCCAAATGAAAATGTTCCGGATGATGCTTGCCGATTCTCCTTTCCGAAATCAAATTCTTCTTCAATCATGGAGCCGTTTCGCGGTGTCGTGCTTACTTCTGAGACCAGCTCAGAAGAACAAGTCGGTATTAATGACTCAGATGTTCGAGGGGTTTTACCAAAGCTTCCGATACTTTCAAAACTGGAGACGCTGTGCATGCTTTCAGTCGACTCATTGAAAGGATCTCGGAAGACGAGCCGTGGCAGCTCCAAACGATCCGAATCAGCAGTTGAAGATTGAAGTCGTTGTGAAGATGCAGAGTCCATGGAAAGATATGGCATACGGAATGTCTTGCACGGAGATGAATCCGAAAGCATATCATCATCTTCATTCTCCATGTGAAAGGACAACCTGTTCGCAACATTTTCAGGAATCTTTTGGAGAGCTCCTAAAGCCATTGACAGACAATTGAGCTCAGCACGGGTATAATGTGGGTATTAATATAAAACTGTTCGCTAATCACAGAAATATTGTTTGCAGAAAAAGAATTCGTATCGATGGAGGCAGTTTTACTCAACGATTTCTGAAAGACAAGCTCCTATATCAGAAATGTGCAAAGATAAAACTGAAGTCCACAATACTGACTTTAAAGGAAAGAAAGACTGAAAAGTATTTTCCTGCTTTGATATAGTCGAGACCGAGACTATTAGAAAAGTCCAATGGTACCACTAAGAATAATAGCAGAAAGGCTTTTTTTTTCCAACAACGTAACAAGCACGCAAGTAGCCCAGAGCAAAATGGTGCTGTGTTTGCTCGAGCACCCTTGGTATACCGCGGTATGGGTTCAAGGGCAGGACGTGTTTTGGAATTCCTTAATGAGGCACAGTTAAGCATTGTGTGGATCGGCTCTCTCTCCCGCATAACCCTATGTCTTCTTCGTGGCTTTGTAAAAGACGTGTCCAGACAGATGCTCTTTTACTCGTAGAATTTCAGATGAAAAAAAAAAATCATGAAACAGTATAGCTATATGGTTGTTTTTCAATTTCTATGTTTACTGTGCACTTTTGAAATATTGATTTAAGATACAGAGATCACTGGTTGCCCATGACGTAGAGGGATACAGAAATTTACCCTTAACCTGTTGTTCTGAGCTCGAAATGGTGCTGTAGACGTCCAATTTTACAAGCCAACAAATATCAAACTTATAGCTTCTCTTCATCTCATTTTATTTAACTCCATATCTTAATGCCACTAGAAGTAGATAGTAGCAATCGGAAAGCAATACCTGGATGGCAATTGTTTTGAAATCTTAGGTTTAGGAGCGTTATCGGCTGGGAAGGGTATTCTCAGGAGAAAATTCCACAAATCCAGCTCAATAGAACCAGAAGATGACCACAGAGAAAGATTAACTCAGCTCATTTATATAATAAGTTTCACGATCCATTAGCAACTGATATATATCTATGCATTGGCTGCTGAACATATTTCAATGACCTTACCCAGTGAACGCGTCTCTCTGTTGACACGCACAATGTCTGTGTATATCACGTGAAGGCTGATAAAGACATTCATTTTCCGATTGCTTTAAAGGCTTTAGAGGAGCATGTATTAGACAAAGATTGCCAAATGTACAATAATTGTTGAATTTATGCTATAATTTTTATAATTCTTTGGAGCCATAGATCTCATGTGAAATATCGTGAATGGATAGAAGGGCCAGGGGCCCTACCCCCTGCGTGGCACCGTCGGCGCTCTCGGTTAAAAAAGATTGTGGCAGCCGATTAGTGAACACACCCATGACTGGGCGTGCGCCACGTCATAGCAGCCAAGTCATGACCGACCTTAAAATAGTCAAAAGATTTAATTATCTTACGGGCGATAAAGTAAAAAAAAGAATAGAATAGATTGTCTGTACAAATTAATTTTACAGCAGCATTTGCTTGATTGTATAGTCGAGCACATAGCTTGTTTCCAACATGTCATGTGTCCGATTGAGATGGCGCTGAGTATACGGTATCAATGCCTGGATGAGTGCCAGATAGGGTCCATGATTTAGCTTCTCTTGGGCTTTTGGCCCTGTTAGAATCGTTTGAAGAACTCTCTGGGCAACAACGCTGGTACGCCCGTTGGTATTCCAATCTCTTACCCTTTCCAAAAGGGTGCGGAGTTGCTTGCCATCTAATTCTCGAAGCAGTTCATCGACAATCACTATTCCTGAGATCGAGTTAGGTTCCTGGGCCTCAAATATATCGTTGAACAACTTGAGGAGACGCAAAGGTTTGTTAAGTTCCAGCGCAAGTTTGATAGCCCGGTCCCAATTGCTTGCTCTCACACTATTTTCCAGCTCCTGCTGTTTTTCTATAAGTTCCTCAGATTCTTGATCCACTCTTATCTGCTCTTCTTCGGTACAATCCTGCCAAACCTGCAAGACACCATCACCACCACCAGATACCAATTGACCCTTATCTGTCTTAGTTAAGGACCAGACTTTATCTTCATGACCATCTAAAGTAGCTGAGGCTTCACTGGTAGCGGTGTCCCAAATTTTGATTAAGCCATCACCACCAGCGCTCGCAACTCGGTGTGCATCTAAGAAGACCACTTTCAGAACCGAATTCATATGGCCCTCGAACGTTCGCAATGGCGTGAAATCGTTAAGATTCCAGAGCCTGACCGTCTTATCACCACTACCACTAATTAATGTGTTCTGATTGGTGAACTTAACACTCCAAACACCACGCTTATGTCCCCGAAGAATGTTCAATGTTTCACCATTTTCAGTGGACCAAATCTTTATGGATCTATCCTGTGATCCCGTGGCGAAATACTTATTATTGCTGGAGACGTCGAGGGTGTTGATATCCTTATCGTGTGCTTTGCGAGTATACTCAGCATTACCATCAGCTCCCCATTTCTTTATCGTTAAGTCTTGAGAACCAGTTAGCACAAATTGGGGTACTGTTGGATCACCACGGCTCAAAGAAACCGCACCAATTGCGCCAGTGTGCCCAGTGAAAACAACTTTACACTCGCCAGTTTCTAAATCCCAGAGCCTAGCTTCTTTGTCTTTACCGCCAGATAAGACCCAGCGGCCCAGAATATCAATAGCAATGACAATGTCAGTATGGCCCACAAGAGGCCGGAATTCCAAAAGGTTACCATTTAAGTTAGCAACTCTGACATCCGTAGAATTAGTAGCCAACACTGCATTTTCATTGTTGGAAGTGACGAGTAGGTCAATGATTTCACCATGATTGAGCGACAAGAGGTTCTCTTTGGGTGTAATTGTGCCATCATCGCTAACTTCGAGAACGATGATGGTTTGATCGGATAGAATACCGTAAAGAATGTTTGGTGATTTGATGATTACTCGCGTGATTTCGCTCTCGTCAGAAGTCAACTCGTGATGACTGATAGTTTCAGCAGTGAGCGACCAAATGCGCACGGACCGACGGGACCCAGTGAAAATGTATTTCCCCATGATAGTTCCCACTGTCTCTACTTCTTCCATGACGGGAATGGTCGCTCCCAATTTCAGTTGCGGCCAAATAGAAACAATTTTGTCTCGTCCGGCACTAAGAAGCGCATCACCGCGGGAAGTCCAATACAGAGAGCTTACAGAGCTTGTATGGTTCTCTAAAACCGCCATCTGTTTTGATTTAACCAGATCCCACACAATAACTTTGCCATCATCAGAGCCACTAGCAAGTTTCCAGTTGGTTGAGCCCAGCTCGCCGTAAAATGCCAATGCAGATACAATACTACCATGGCCTCGCAAATTGTGAGTCAACCGGTGGTTACGCAAATCCCAAACTTTTACAGCACCTTCAGCACCACCTGTGGCAGCTAGTGTCGATGATTCATCAATGGTTATCGACATGATCGCAGACTCGTGAGCCTTGGCAAATGTTTTCACAAGAACATCAGTCTCCAGAGAATAAACCAGTACCTGCAGCGACTGTGATGTAACGACAAGCCATTCTTTGTCTGGCGAGATGGCAATACAAGACACAGTCTCGCCATCGCCTTCGAAGTCATGCAGGATCTTTCCAGAATTGATGTCGGAAACTAAGATCCTTTCATCCAATGATGAGGCTACTAGATTGTCAATGATGCTTATGGGTCCACCGGAAGATAAGGGACTCAATGTCTCCACCGGATTGAACAACATTGTTGTGTCGTAGGTCCTCAAAGACTTTGAAAAATTATGGGAAATAAAATAGTGCAGGTAAGGGTATCTATCCATACAGCTATAGTGGTACCGATGCGCCAAACTCGTACGCAGGAGCCTTCGTAGCCGCTCGAATGGCATTGCTTCATGCAGCTTGCGCTCCAGTCGAGAGATGACACTCGGAATTGATGAAATTTTCTCTCGCTTTCAGTGTGAAAGAAACGTCCTACTTTGAAAGATATAGCCCCATATATAATAAAATCAGATGCGAGTATGGTTTCATCGATTTGTCTGTGATTACAACATAAGGATCTCATTCCGTCTCTAATATGTCTATTTTGTCTATTTTTATCCATAAACTTGGCTTTCGGACCCAACGAGCTGTGGGCTGGGAGCGGGAAAACGCCGTCACCTGATAGCAGGTGCACCGAACCCACCAAGGTGGGGCGAAGTGGGAGGTGCCGATATCAGCACACTAAGATTATTCCTAGAATTACTCAATTGAAGCTGTAACGAGCAATCTGACAAAGTTTCTTTGGTGACGCATTTGGGGTTTCATTATCGTAATCTGAAACCCATTGAGCGTCTCTAAGTTCGGTAAGAAGTCGCTTTATTCATTCTGCAAATTTAATTTATGCCTCGACATCCGTTAGGAAGTCCTACTATTGGGGCTTCTAATTCTCGCTGGCGAATTTATAAAGCCCCAAATGTGCACACTGGTAGGCAGTCGAGCTCAGCAGCCTCTAGCCCTCCATCGCTCAATTCAGCTTCTAGTTCGCCAATTGCTGAAATGGACGTGCAAACTCCTACAATCCCCACAGGGTCAATCCTGAAACCTGCTCCAAATATCTTGGAAAATGGTTTCGATGCTGAAGATGTATTCGAGACTGAGGATGACAATGAAACTGTGCAGCACCCAGATATTCTCATTACAAGTTCTCATAGACGCTCCAGATCCATGTCAGGGTGTATGATGAAAGAGAAAGTTACGTGGCGAGCTACGGGTCGCGACAGCGAGGGGTTTCCGAAATATGCACTTCAAATAGAAGAATGTCAGGGATTCAAGATTAACCGAGCCTTGCACCGCTTAAACGATGCATCCTTTGGTGACTCCCTTAGTAACCCCTTATTTGACTCATTGAGTAGCGGAGAAGATTACGATAGTGATACTAGTGATGGCGAGAGGCAACAAGAGCCAGTATTTACTATAGTTTAAATATATATTTATATCATGGTCCCAGGAAAGTACAATGACATACATGAGTAGCGTGCATCAATCAACCTTGCATACCCTAATAAATATGTAATCTGGGTGTGTTTACATAGCCAGCATCTTCCTTAAATTCCGGCGCCCACACTTTATAGTAAATTAAATTCCCAAAAGACGTCACAAAATGGAATTCCACAGCTTAGAAAAATGTTCAAGATACTTGAATGAGGTTCGAGCTGCTAAGAATCTGTATTTCAGTCGTGAAGGCTCTCTCACGTTACTTTTCGATACGATATCGCGAAATAGAGACCGGAATTTTGCTGCATGTGTGTTTCTCAAAGACATGAAAAAGTTTTTAGAAAATTCAGCTGCTCATTTCCATTTTCTTGAAACCACAGAACCACGAACTTGTCCGGAAACAACCGTAAAGATGATAGACAAGCACGCAATTAAGCCAAATGATCGAAATACTGGTATTCGGGACTTTCCAAATAATCCGATTAATCAAAAGAGAAATCTCAGTATTAATGGAGTCAAGCACCAACATGTGGCATCTTCGGGAGAGAGTAAGCCCATTGCACAGCGATGGAAACTTCAGCATCGCGAAAAGAATCCTGCTCTTAGGCGTCACTCGAGTCAAAATCCTGCCAGTAGACCGCAAATAGCTCGTCGAGATTCTGTAGCACCACGAATGAGACCAGTGGCACCTTCAAGGAAATATGCTTCTCCAAAGTTATCCCCAAAGATACAGATGGATCTGCGGCCAAAAGCTCCCCGACCCATACCGGCATATATTCGGCGAGCAAATTCAAGAAAAGAATTTTCCCTCTTTGGAAATGAAAAAGCAGACAAACATGGTCCTCAAATGAAGTCAAATATTTACCATGCTCCAGGTGAAAAGTCTAACCAATCTGATTTCAAAACAAGAATTTCGCTGCCCGCGGTTCCTCGAGACCAATTGGCTCTACAGAGGCCATCTCGAATACCTTTGGTGTCAAATAAGTCTAGTGGTAGCCAGAGGCCGTTGTTAACAACAAAATCCACAGTAACCGAGCAGCCTATGAGGTCAAGACAATTTATGGTTACGAAGCAGCCCAGCAAAAGCACATACAGAAATGCTGTGGAGACTAGCAATGGGTTTTTAGCCCAAAAGTGCGTGCCTAAAAATAATAAGCCTCGAACCTCTCTACCAAGTTACTTTCGTGCTAGTAGAGCAATACCTGGTCGTCCATCAATTGTGCACGATAGTGGTATGGCGTTGCACGCGCGAAGATCTACGCATCACCAGTATACATCGAACGCGCCGAGCTCTTTCAAGCAGAGTATAATCAATGATACTAAACAGGGCTATTCTTCTAAGACCCCTGAAAAATTTCCTAGCCAGGAGAAGCGTCTGAAGTATGGAAACCAGGAGACTAATAATCGGCAGATAATCGGGACTATGGAAGATGAAAGTAATAACATTCCAGGACGAGAAAGCCACCATGAGAAATCTCGTCTTCGACAGCATTACTCATTAGTCGGATCAAGATTCAAGTCAATAGGGGCCATGGATAAGAACAAAGATCACTCACCAAAGCTGCAGGGGACTCATGCTAGAAATTGGCTTGCGAAGTATCGTCCTAGATCTTCTCTGCTACCGACTAAATTGTCACAGAATTCAGACCCATCTTATCTTATTCACGGCATGCCCCAAGTTTCAAGATCATCGACACAGACAGCAAATTCCCAGAAAGAATGCACCAATGGGCATTTTTCCATTCACAAGAACCTCAATGCCAATCATAGAATTTAAAAAGCCATTCCCAAATAAAAAACTCTCTCGCTCCTGCCTACTAAGGTGCCATCATCACGAACAAGGGTACATAATAATTAAACCCGTGCCTTGAAATCAGTGAGACGCGAAACGCGTGTAATCTGAAAGAGAACATGTCTCGCCTTGCTAGTGATTATAAGGCAAATGACACCTACAGGGAACCACCGAATTTCTCTCATCAGTACACAAGCTATTACTACACTCGTCTGTGTCAATTAAGACCTGAAATCGCGATCCCTCCTGCATGGCGCACTACTGGCAAGGCGGTAGCCCGTGTTTTGGATATCGAACAGAACCAGTTATGCTGGGTGACCGGCACCATCACCCGAGAAGCAGCCGCGAAGCCAGATATCATGGATGATCTGAAAAAAATGTATCACGGGCAGGCCCCGCAACACGCTTCCAAATACACAACACCTGAGGACAAAATTTTCATTGAAGATGAACATGGTAGGATCCAGATAGTTGGAAATGCACCTGATAAAGACTTGTTTATCACAGGAATGGTTGTAGCTGTCATTGGGAGCCAAAATGCTCTTGGGGAATTCGAAATGGTGGAGATTGCATATCCCGCACTTGCGCCACAAGTGCCGCGGAGTCCGAGAAATGATGGTGGCAAAGTTGCTTTTGTATCAGGTCTTTTACTTGATGATGTAGCAAATGAACCTTACGGCGTCCAGCTTCTACTAGAGCACCTGGCGCAATCCCCTGACATCTCGCGCCTTGTTATCTGCGGTGATTCGTTGCAATTACAACCTAGCCACTTGTCAGGTGCGCGCATGATGCGACCAGAAGTACAGCTTTCCAGCTTGGAAGAGCTTGATCGACTACTGTCAGCTCTGGCAATGCTTCTCCCTGTTCACCTCATGCCCGGTGAGTCTGATCCTGTCACTATAGCGTTCCCTCAGACACCATTTCATCCGGCGATTTTACAGAAGTCGCGCTCACTTTTAGAATCTGGGGCGCTTACATTAGAAACTAATCCGCAACGTTTTGAGATAGATGGCAATGTCATTCTGGGATCATCTGGTCAACCTGTTCACGATCTCAAGCGTTACACATCTGAAGGTGATGAAGCAAGATTATGTGCGGACGGTGCCTCTTTGGATTTGGAATTGTTACACAAAACTCTTCGATGGCGACATTTGGCACCCACGGCTCCAGACACAATCAGTTCGTATCCTTATATCATGAACGATCCCCTGGTGCTTTCTGAGCTTCCTCATGTGTACTTCACTGCGAACAGTCCTGAGTTTGCTACTTCTGTAAAAGATAATGTTCGACTGATAGCTGTACCGCAGTTCCGAAGCACTGGTGAGTTGGTCGTTCTAAACTTAGACAATTTGGATGTGGATGTAATCTCCTTTTAACCTATTTTTGTCGTTAATACATAAATATATATTCTACTGAATATGTTGTGGTGGTGAACTAGACATAATCATTCTGGCCCGTTTACGTGGGAGCTCAACCTCCTCATCATGAGATTGGTAGATTGAGTTTTTGACATTATCGATATCATCATCGATAATATCAGAAAACATATTATCATCTGCATCTCCAAACTCAATTCCCAGCGGATGTGAGGGTAGTAGCTGATTTGGTGATTCTAGCGGCATTATTTCCGTCTTCAGCGTTTCCGCTTCATCTTCCTGGGATGTTTCGGACACCATCTCGTTCTCGGAAGATGAGTCTTCGGGTCCATCTTCTTCGGAATCCTCTTCCACGAATTGCGCAGCAAAGTTCTTCTCGGCTTCCTTGATTTCGATATCGCTCATGCCCGGTAAGCGTTTGTAAAACTCTGTTACTACTTTGCTGGCGGTGATTCTACTCGGAGAAAAGTTTGTTACCTGTAAGCCATCAGTGGAAGTCGCCCGACTAACAGCGACGTATGCCTGACCGTACTCGAAAACGCGACCTAAGTTAACACTCACATAAGGCAACGTCTGTCCTTGCGATTTATGCACACTAAGAGCCCAAGCAAGAATTAGAGGTACCTGAGTACGCGATGCAATGACTTCTCCTTCGGTATTCAAAATTTCCCATGTTTCCGGCTGGACCATCAAGAAGCGCACAGTATTGTTGGGTGTCACAAATTTTACTACGGGTAAAACAGCAGTTTTCAGAGCAGCCTCGTTACTGACATGTTCAGCTAGAGTTCGCTTTCTCTTGATAGACTCGGAAACGTTAGCCTTTTCAGACGAAATGCCCAGGATTTTCTCGACACTTCTCCTATCATGCGATCGATCGACAGAAGCCATCGACATATTGCTCGTCATGAATCCAACAACACGACCGATACTACCATTCACGAGCGTATCATCAAGATTCTTGATAAGCATTACCTGGGCCCCGACCTTGAGAGTAATTTTGGGCTCAGCAATCGTGTGTTTCGCAATATCCACAAATTTTGACTCGTTTGTAGGCTTTTTCCAATCCTGGCACATGTATTCATACGCAGTGCCAACTATACGGGACAGCGCGCTTTCATTGGCATTTGAAACCTCTAATCTCGTGGGAAATAAACTTGTTGGTACTAGTCCCTTAGGCATCTTTGGAGGGCGGGAGAGCCGAGCCATCAATTGACTAGCCTCTTCAGAAACATGGCCCATGCGGATCTCATTCAATACGTTTGCAAATTTAGGGTCCTTTTGCCGGAAAACTTGGGTGAGATTCACCGTACGATGTATAATCCTGTCCCAAACTTCGGTTTCAAAGCAAAACCGTGAATCATTACGATCAATTGGTGGGAGTTGGAATAGATCACCAGTGCAAATTATCTGAATCCCTCCGAATGGAGCAGGGGATTTTCTAACATGGCGGGCAATTTCCTCTAACTTTGTGAGTAGAGGTGCTGAGACCATGGATACTTCGTCGATGAATAAAACCCGAGTTTTCAACCACCGATCCTTGGTTTTCTTGTTCGTCATTACGCGTTTAACGAGCTGATCAATTGGTTGGTCACCAAGGCCAACACCTGCCCAGCGATGCAGTGTCGTGCCACCTACGTTACATGCAGCAATTCCGGTAGGTGCAGTAATGAATACTTGTTTTCGGCCATGTTTTTCTCTCAGAAGTTCGATCATACAGCGAAGAAGAACTGACTTTCCTGTCCCAGCTGCACCGGTGAAAAAGACATTTTTTTTGGTGTTCAAAACTAGGTCGAGTACGGCCTTTTGTTCACCAGAGAGTTTGATATCTGTGTCACTCAAAACACGACGCAAGGCAGATGACTTATACTTAACATCCTTTGGCAAGTTTGCTGGTACAGACTGAGAACTCTGTTCAATTTCTTGGCTCAATCGCTCTTCTGAGTAAAGCGTGGCGCCCCTGTATCCACCTATTGCATCTTCCTGATCAACTGCGGCTTCTTTATCCTCTTCAATGCGAAGCTGGTTATTCGAATCGATGGCGGTCGTATTTAAATGTACCCCATGGTCTGTGCATTGCATACGCCAGTACCGTCGCCTCTGTACAAATTTCGTTTGCTGTGCCATTTGGGGCATTGGGCCTCTATGGCGGTTGACACGACTCGCGGCAAATGACTTAAATGGCGACAGAAATGGGGCACTAATAATGTGCCGAATGTGAATTGATCGCAACACTTTGACAATACCCCACTCCGCGAATGCTAAGCAGGGATCGAGTGAGCTATATTCCGCTAGAGATGGAACTTATAAATGTGGTTTCCAGTCGCGAAGCTGCTGCGTAATCTCTCACTCTCGCACACAAACCTAACCACATATACAAACGCGTCAACCACACACTCCATTGTCATGTCTCAGACACTCTCGCCTACCATACACTATAAGTATCACTACGAATGATTCGTTGAAGTGAAGTATTTATTTGCTCATTACATGACCCTCACTAGGGCATTTTGTCTCATACATAGTCTTAGAGATAAATATACCCCTACCCATAAATTATTTCTGCAGATGCATCGTGCGAAGAGAGACTACGGCTCGGCAACAATGCCAGACCACCGTCAACGAAAGGGTTCACAGCGACCGGCGATGAATCCACGTAATGCTAAGCGCCAAAGAGTCAATGATGTGACTCACGCCACAATGATTGCCAGTAGTGACAAGTACGCGCAGCAAGGCAGATCATCTCAATCTCTTTCTGATATCAAGCGAGAATTACGGTCAGATATGTGGCTTTGGGATAGACCCGCTCGTGGCTATGAGAAGGTCAATGTTCGAGTTTTGAAGCTTTTTAATGTTGTCCAGGCCGGCACAAGCATCGGGTCTTTGCCGGACCAACTTCAACCTTTGAAAAATATTAAGGAAATACGCCCAGAAAACTCACACATATTTCTCACACTCAAAGAAGACGGCAAAGAAAAACTTTATCCAGATATTGTAGCTTGTAGCCGTCAGGTTGCAAAACTTAATGGCAACCTGGACCGACCACATTTGCTGCCAAATATGAAGCTAGAACCAGGGCCCTTCTCCACTCTCGTTGATCCTCACGCCATTATCGTTTACAATTCGCCAGATACAATATCACAACGTTACAGTGCGAAAATCCAGAGTAGCTTTCCACTCGATTCGGAAATCACAGTCGTGACGTTCGTCGAAAATGTAGAGCCTCGATCACCAGATATTCCTTTATTCACCTCAGCACACCCTCAAGCACCTACCATTGAAATCTTCAATGCATTCCCACGAGGTCCTTCTAACTTCAATTCAGAATCTACTGTCAAGGAAATGCTAGAAAAGATGTGCTTGGACCTCAACTCTGGACCGGTAAAACAAATGAATGTTGAGAACAACAAAGTGAATATCATTTTAGAGGATACGATGAGAACTGAAGAAGTGGCACGAAGATTAGGTGAAGTTTCCCTGCAGGGCCGGCCACTAGTAACGACCGTAAAACATATTTATTGACCTTAACATAATTACGTACAAATACATGTATGATTATCAGAATTCTTTAAAAAAAAAAAAAAATTGACAAAGTAATGCAAAATATCCCTTAATGAGAATTTCATTTTTTTATTCTATGCGTACGAGCTGAGACCATGCAAGTTGAGCGGCTGGAAAGCATACCCCTCACCTTCAAAATGTTTTGACATCGCCTCCACCCACTGCAACCGCAGAGCATGGAGCATAGCCGAGGTACCTTCCATGCATACGAGTACCATGACTGTGATCACAAACCACATTCCGAATAGAAACACCACCATCACAATACCTTTACCACCAGTCGGCCCAAAAGCATTCCGTAGCGTCATGTTCCACAAAACAATACTAAGCTGGCTATGGGCAAGGCTAAGTGCCCATAAACGAAGGTAAGACGCCGTGTGCGAAACACAGTTAAGACAGAATTCAATTGTGTGAATTACCTGGTGGATCATGATGTCACCAAAAGACTTGTGCACATGAGCCTCGGGTCCGGGCTCCTGTTCCACTGAATCTTGGATTTCAAATTCGGCACCTTCGTCCTCGTCGATTGCAAAAGTCCGCTCATCCAGTTGCATTGGAGCATACCCGGAATCTTGCTCTTTCATTTTCTTGCGAAGGTACAGCGGCTTGAATAGGAGGAGCCACGGAACACATAGCAACGCCAGTATCAACAATATGATCTGCACAGCCGCTTGACCACGATACAGTGGCGGATCAATAGCTCCCGGGCTCAAGAACATCTTAATTAGCATGTCGAGGAGCCCAGGGGGATCCTTTTGCTGGCCAATCCAGTCAACACACCATTTGTAAACAATAGTGATCGAGAGATAACCAAAGAGGCTTTGCATAAACAACAAAGATGGCACGAAATTTCCCCAAATGTCTACCCAAGAGCGGAAGTGCCGCGCGTTGACGTATTGGAACATGAGAGAATATGTCATGTGCACGAACCCCAGTAATACGCTCAGCTTCATCTTGTATGAATTCGTGAAGCGCAGATTGTTATCTGCGCCATGCCATGCCCAGTCGAGACCAAATGGGTAAACTCGATGACCGACGCGTTTGGCAACAACGACCTTATCTTCTGATTTAGGAAACTCCCAGCCTGAGGAAAATATTGTCATGGACCTGGAAAAGATGTCGTTATACATGAAGCCCGTGAATATTGAGAAAAGTCCCATAAAAAGAAGGACATAACGTCCTACAAAAGCCATGTCCAATATCTCGTTGCGATTTTTCTGTCGCGCAATTTTTGCCTCGTTCCACACAAGCGCGAACGCACCCAGGAACATAATGAACCCATGGCCCACATCGCCGAACATAACGGCAAACAGAAATGGGAACGTTACTACAGTAGGTAGACCAGGATTCACTTCACCATGTCGCGATATGCCATATATATCAACCATTCCTTGGAATCCCGCCGTAACTTTGTTGGTCGTGTGATAAGTGGGCGGAGTTCTCGAGGTTTGGACGGTATTGACCACGGCTAATTGTGACGTTTGAGAGGAGACTTCTGACATCAATGTCTGCAAATTTGGCAGCTCTGGCGTTGGTATCCAAGCCTCGGCAATCAAACCGTGTCTCCCCTGGTCACTGCTGAAAAGATTGAGTGTTTCATAAATAGCGTGTTCTTTGGTCAATACAACCTTCCAAAATGGTAATTTTTGGCTAACAACCTCTTGTTCAGCTCGCAAGGTCCCCTCCGTTTGGTCTATGACTGTAAACAATTCTCCCAATTGATCGTTCAATGCGTTAAGCCGGTCATCTCTTGTAGCAGCATTAACACGAACAATCCGCGCATCTAAGCTTTCGCAAATGCGTAGAACCCGTTGACCAATCATGGAACCGTGTGTGTACACCATGAATACATCCCTTCCTTCTGAACCCGGCAGGGTGTCTTCTATCGGATATCGATTGAACACAAGATTGCCACGAGTTACCCGCCAGCAAAGTCGCTCGAGTGCCAATGTCCGAGTCCTCTCAATAACACCGGCCAGAATCTCTTGATTCAATAAGAATGACGGCTTCGGATCGGCAAATGGATTATCTGCAAGCGGATCCTCAGCCTCAATATCGAATTCCGTATTTTCATCATCGTCATAGCGATCCAGTAAAGGTGCCTCATCGGTTTCCGTATTTGCGATTGAGCGTGCACTAGACGTGCCAAAGAAATGTCGACTATTACGAAGAATTGTGCGCTCCTCTAGAAGCAGGTCACGCTGATCGGTGAGCTGCTGAAATGAGCGAGCCAGAGCACCCAATCTGTCAGCATTTTCAGCAACCATATCACTGATCGCGGCGATGGATGTGGTGGGAATTAGGGGCTCTTCCAGCAAATCTGGATCCAATGCTTCCCCGGGTAAACCAGAACCACCCGTGAGCCTTTCTAATTCACGAAGATGTCTCACTGTTTCGTCAATTTGCCGTAACTCCGGCACAAATAGCCGTGCGAACGCGGAAACGTCTTGATTGAGGTCCTCGAAATGCACGCAAGCTAGCGCCCCAAGTCTTCCAACAACATCGCGAGCAATGCTCCTTGTGACGTACATTTGCACGAGCGACATTGGCGCCGCGCGGAACATATGCTCCGCGCGTGGCTCGATACGTGGCTCCGGAGGGCTCTCCGCTGACATGGCGACAAGGTGGAACCAGGGTTCAACGACAAGGGCGGCTTCACCACTATCAGATTGAGGGCACACCGACTCACTTCCGCTTAGCTTAGCCTATCTGTTGGGATCTAACCGGTCTTTAATTGCATTAGACCGTTGAGCAGTCAGGCTAACAATGGAGCCCGATGATATGACTGCGTATCTATTCGTGGATACTTTCGCATTTGAGAAGCTCGTGATCCAGCCCGAGTGCCGGGCCGGCACTCGCGATGCTCCAATGACCGGATATGAAACTTATCTCATAGAGCAGTGGGCCTGTGATCGTAAAGTCAACACCGTCGTCGCATCTTACACCGGTAATTCGCACCATGTTATTGAGGTTCAGGTGCTGTATGTACCCAAAAACTTGTCGCAATGGTCGCCTACAACGTTCGGTCATTTTGAAGAGCTCATGAAAATGCACATTTTGCCCAAAAAAACTAATTTGGGCAATATGTTGGTGACCTCGCTTTCGAGTCTTCCCACCAATCTGACGCTCGTGAGCATGCCGCAAAAGTACAGGGCGGGCTACTCGAATTTTGTCATTAATGAGAATTTGAGGCGACTCAATGTTGTTGGCCGGATTGCTGTAACTGCTGATGATCCTAGCGAGTCGTGTGTTGCAAGTTTTCGACGGCACTTTGCAACTAGCCCTGTGGTCAGTGGTGAATATGCGATTCAAGAGTTAGTGACCCTCATGCAAATTGCGCTCTTCTATTTCGGTTTGCTTGCACCCGCAAACGTAGATGGTCTGCTCTGCGACTATACCCTCCAGGCAATTGAGACGTGGTGGGCAACTGCAGGTCGTACTCGTTACCGAACTGTCATACACCCAAGGCCTCAAGAAAAAATGTACATGCGGACTAGTTGTGCGGCTTTAGTGGGAATTGTCATCGGATCTCGACAGCGTATGTCCGCTTTGGGACTGAAACCACCGAAGGATCCGTTCGATCCCGAGGAGTTCGTCATATGCATCAAGCGCTTCCAGAAGATGTTCAAGCTGCCGAAAACCGCCATTTTCGACAATGTGACATACTCTAAATTATTAGGAGCTACTGAGAAAAGCAGCGCCATTGGCACGAACTCGGCAAATGTCCTCTCGATGATGAAATCTACAGTCAAGGAAGGGATTTCCGGTAAGGCTGCTGGTGCTGTGGACGATTGGGAAACGCTTGATGTCGACGTTTTGGCCCGAAATGTACGAGGTGAGCGCTGTAAATATCTTTGGCAAGGAAAGGGGATGCCATCCGTTAATCATTTACGAGCTTCTCTCTCTACGCAAAATGTCGGAGAAAATACCAAGATCCCATTGTTCTCATTGCCTAATGTGAGCTCAGAGCTCGACTTGCAGCATCCGCAGGACCAGCATTTGCATTTGCATCAGAAGTCAGCAGCAGGCGCAACCCATGGTTCCACCACAGCCACGGCAGCGTCTGCTATGTCTACTCCGCACCATAATTCTTTGCATCACCACAACTACCTACCGCATGCTCACTCACATCATCGTAACCAGAGCACGTCCTCCATTGGAACTATTTATCACTCGCCTAATGAGCACCTAGGGGTGCCTACAACAAGAGCGAAACAAACTGAATCGCGGTCTTTGGAAAATCTTATTTCCGACACCGACTGGGATGAGAAGCTCCGGAGTGCACCCCATGAACCCGAGCACAAACATTTTGCCCATAGATTCCGTATTCATCGCGGAAGCAAGCCTGTAACTAAGGATACAGCCGCGCTGGCCGAACCTTTCGACGAAAATTCTGCTGCAGATACGGCTCAGAGTCACTTACGGCGCCATTCGGGGTCTTCAGACCTCTGGTTTGTTCAGCACCACAATGACAGCCATCCAGGCCTGCCGCTCAATAACACAAGCACTCTCCCTACTTCCAACCTCGAAAACACAACTGTGGTTGAGGAAGAAGAAGAATCCCCGGCTCGAAAGGTGTCTTGGACTAAAACTCCTGAGACAATGGCTGAACGACGCACTGAGTACTGGGATATCAAGGTATCAGATCTCCTCACCAAAGATGATTCAGTGCTCTATCTTGATCCTCTCCGAAACCCATATCTTCAGTATGAAGAATCTCTGCCTCCATACCAGAACCAGCTGCGGCGTACCGCAAGCCTTGGAGAGATTGAAGGAATAGTCTTCCCTTATGATCGACTGGCACCAATTCCTGAAATTGTGAGTCTGTATGAAGAAGCACGGGCTCTGCAACTCTGTCTTAAGCGACAGATACAAGATGAAGTTTCGATTAAGCACGAGCTCGGTAGTCGGATTTCATCGAACGAGTCTACCTTGGCTGATATGCTACGAGATAACATGGTCATCAAATACCACGTATCGGCGACTTCCAAGAAGGAAGACACAGTGCGTCGACGGCTGGGAGAGCTTGAGGCATTTATGGCTCGTTTGGACTACGAACTCGCAACATTGTCGTCCAAGCTCAATGACATTGACCAGTCGGTAATGGCCTTTGCTTCCAAGGTCGATTCTGCAGACTCCAAATGGAAACAGTTGAACAAAGAACAACCAACGTCTTGGTGGAGTCGTTGGTTGGGCTGGTAATATCTCTTCCTCTATGGGTTAATCAATATTTATTACTGTGATAATACATTATTTTAATTCCGTGAGTAGCCGGTCCACATTAATCGTAATCTGCGGGTTGAGAATGATGGCGTTCATAATTTCCGGGATGTAAGGCTGCAAAAATTCCTTGCCACCTTGCAATTTGGCGATGTTGGTGAGCACAAGAGCAGCCGTATTACCGTAAACGGGAGGTCCCCGCGGTGGAGTCTCCTCTTCAGGGCCTAATTCAACGGGACCTTGTATACCGCTCAAATCCTGTAAGGGAACCGCTTTCTCTCGAGGAACCAATCCTTTAATGATGAACTTTTTGGGTCCTTCCGGCGTCGTGATAACCTTGGCCTGGGCACCTTTTACATTTGTTGTGCAGGTGCGGATGAAATCAATAGCTTTGAGCATGCGCTTTCCTGTCCCATCTCGTTCATGCTGTTCAAACAGCCGCTGATAGTTGGTCCACAATGAGACCTGGAGAACTTCTCCATCAGGATCGGTTTCATAGCACGACCGGATCCACATAGTGGCTCTCTCCGGCTCATCGAGGGTGAGTAGGTCGGCCATTATCGCCGGCGGAATCTCTGGGGGCACGAGCGGTGCCGGTTTCCGAGTTCGGCGGGGCAAGCGTACAAAGTCTTGCGGCTCGCGGTCCATGCGGAACGTAAGCAATCTGACCAGTTGGGTGGCATATGCTTCAAGCGACAAGTTTTGGGGTAATTGAAGTTGCTCAATGCGCTGCAATCTTGCAGTAAACTGAGCGAGAAAGTCGAGGGCACTAGCATTGAGCTCAGGGTCATCAATATAGAGGTATCGGGACACCTTCTCGATGACTTGCATGAGACCTAGTGGTGCGCTTGCTTCGCGAGTATCAGCGACCATCAGCCTGGTGATGCTGCGCATCGACGCGATCAACATCGACTTGTCATGTTCAACGGCAAGGATATTAACCAATCCTCGGAACAGTCGAGACTCTGATGCTGTGTGTGTCTGTGGGTACAGAAAGCAAACATGTTCGCAGATCTCCAGCACTAGCAAGCGAAGTTCCAGGTAAAGGGATCGCGACTCGGAGATATCAGGCACATCGCAAACACCTTTCTCAACAAACCCGAGCGTTTCTGGTGCGAGAATTTGTGCGGTACCGATGTCCAAACACATATTTCGCACGATCAGCAGTGCTTCTAAAACCTTCTGGCGCAGCACTAGGATGTCATAACTGTCATCCATGTCCGTTTTTGAGGCTGTCACCGCATCCCAATTCGCGTAAATATATTTTATAACGTTGAGGATGATGTCTGTCCTGCCTCTTAAAACGTCGAAGTTGCGGGCTGCCGTGAATGTGAGTAACGTCGACAGGCACCAGTCTGTTTCGCTACGCACTCCACTCTGCAGACCCATTTGAATCCGGAACAGCACATCGGGACCCTTAGTTCCTTGACCCAGCATTGGCTCGAACTGCTTTGGGAACAGCTGCTGCGGCTGGAACGCGTGGGGCATTGTGCCTGGCGTCGTCACGGGGATTTGGATGGGCGGTTGGATATTATACAACGGCTGTGCCATCTCCTCTGGAATTCCAGCCATTTGATCCATCTCCATGTGGTCGTCGCCGTCGGGAACCATGCCGGCAGCATCCATGGGATCGTAAGGCATCCCCTCGAGATCGTTCATGAGAGTGTGGTGCTTACCCGAACCCTGATACAAGCGCACTGAAGTATCATTGACATTCAAGGTGACAGGCCGTTGACAAGAAGAATAAACATTAATTACACAAATTTGATGCACACTAAAAATAAAGATTAATGAACAAAGCAGAATGATTCAATGCTCATGATTGTTTAACGCGTTTTCGCTGCGGTCCCTCCTCTTTTCGAGAATAGTACTGCTTCAGCCGTTTGGAAACGGCTTTGAGTTCGTCCTTCCCCATGGTGACCTGCGTTCCGAGCCGGATTTGTGCACGACATCGTTCAACAATCCCGAGCAAATCATCTAAGCTTTTATTAGGTCCATCCATAGAGGTCGCCATATATTGCGTCACGACAAACTCGTTGGCTTCCATAAGGGCAGCCAGTGCAATATGGCTCGGCGTATACAAGAAGATTGCATCGTTTGCGAATGCCTGTACCACCATCTGTTTTGCCTGATCATGCATTTGCCCGAGCATAGTTGGATCGAAGTCGCCCAGCGACTGCATATCCAGAAAGAAGCCCTGTAAGGGCCGCAGAGCATTATGCACGACAAGCGTGAACTCGAGGCTTTTGAATAAAACGAACTCTAGGTCGAGAATTTGCTGTGGATCGGTGTCCGCAAGCGCCTCGGCGAAATGGTTGATGGGAATGAAAAAGTTCTCTGACTTGGCAGCAAGAAACACGCACGTTGGCAGTACCAATTTCGGATCATACTCCATGACCGAGTTCGTAAGGTAAAAACGGCGGAAATATGCCACTGCCGTGGCGCGGACGTGCGATGGGAGGTTAAAATATTCGCAGAAGCCGCGGATCCGGTCGCTGGCAAAAAACAGCACCATTTGGCGCTCTTCCTCACCATTAAGTGCGAGATCGTGGCCGCTGCCAACTGCGTGATGGTTGACCTGCGCCTCAATGCTGCTCAGTTGCTCGCTCGTGAACGACCATTTCCGATACTGCGAGCTCCGGCGGTACAGCTCGGCCATTTTCCTCCTTAAGGTTAGGTAGCCAATGTGTAAACAGACAGGTGCTTATAACACCCATACGTGATATGTAAGATTCAATACTTCTATCCAATTGGAGATGAAACTTAGAAAGTGGTGACCAGAGCAGCGCAGACATTGTTCCTGAAAACCTGCGTCATGATCTATATATGTCAAAAGTCACAGTCATGCGGCTGCGCATGCATCAGGTAGTACCAGCCGCCGTATCAGGGCACGGGTAAGCAAGATCGCCAGTGGGGGCACGCCAGCGCCGGCCAGCACCACCACCACACGATCAACACCATGGGATTCATTGGCGTGTACAAGGCCCTGTACAGTTACACACCGACCAACGAGCAGGAGCTAGAGATCCACGAGGGTGATCTGCTCTACCTGCTCGAAAAGGCTGATGATGGCTGGTGGACCGTGAAAAAGCGCGTGCCGGGCGCGGCGAGCGAAGAACCGCAAGGCATTGTGCCGCATAACTATATTGAGGCCGCGAAACCCGAGGGATCAGCTCGGGCGCTGTATTCCTACGAGCAGCAGACCGATGAGGAATTGTCTTTTAAGGAGGGCCAGACTTTCGAGGTCTTTGCGACAGACGGCGATTGGATCCTCGTTGCGAAGTCGCCGGCTGAGTGCGGTTTTGTGCCTAATAACTATATATCTATGGGCCCGACTGCTGCTCCAGCACCCCAAGCTGTTCCACAGGCTGTTCCACAGGCTGTCCCTCAGGCGGCGCCTCAGGCGGCGCCGGTAGCCCCGGTGGCTCCGGCACTAGACGAGGATATCCCGCCTCCTAAACCTCAGAGACCCCAGAAAACCGGTGAAGACTTTGATGCGCCGAGCCGCCCTTCTAAGTCGCGGGGTCCCTCTCGCGAGATGCTTGATCGCGATCTTCCCGCGTCACCCGCGCGACCCGACCGCTCACCTAGCGTTCACAGTGATCAGTCCTCTTCAAAGCAGGTCAGGTTTCCGGTCACCGATGTGGGAGGTCGGCGGAGATCTGCAAAAACTTTGGTTATCGCTCCGCAGTTCATTACTCTAATCAACGAGGATGGGGGTGACCACATTCAAAAATGGGAAGTGCACCACATCCGTCACTATAGCAGTGAGAAAAAACATGTCTTTCTCGAGCTTCAACACCCGCGAGCATCTCTCGATCTCAAGGCGGATTCACAGGCTGATTCTGACAAGATTGTTTCTATGATTGGACAAATGGTTGGAGCGGGCCGGGGCGGTGGTCTCCAAGAAGTTTTGGATGCCGCGCAGACGTCAGGTCACAAACAGGGTCTAATAGTCCTCGATTTCCGCGCAGCGAATGGGCGCGAGCTCACTGTGTTGGAGCAGGAAACTGTTTTTGTGCTCAATGACAAGGATAATGATTGGTGGCTCGTTCGCAATGTTGCCGGGCGTGAAGGCTTGGTGCCCCGAAAATTCGTGCACATTGACAAAGAGCCAAAGTCTAGAGGAATCACGGAAATGTTCAAAGGTAAGAAGCAAAAGGAAAAGGAGCGCGGCCGCGAGCGTACCCGTGAGATTGAGAGAGAACATCACACAGCTCGCAAAGCGGCCGAAAGCTTGCAACGGCAGAAATCTCACTGTAGCTTAGGTGGCGGCGACAAGTCGCTGCCTGACCCGCGCAAAATGCGGTTGTGGGTTGATCGTACCGGCGCTTTCAAGGTGGATGCCCAGCTCCTCGGCTGCAGCGATGGAAAAGTGCACTTGCACAAGGCCAATGGCGTCAAAATCGCTGTGCCTGTGAACAAGCTTAGTGCTACTGACATAGACTATGTGGAAGGTATCACTGGCGTGAGCATGAACGACGACAAACCGCTGGCTAGCCGACCCGCGATGAGACGGTCACAATCTTCTGCCACGCGAGGTCGGCACCGGTCGCCTACGCGCGACCACACGGCATCCAACGAGCGCCATGAGTCGTGGTTCTCCTTTTTCCTCGAAAGTGGTATTGACCCGCAGAATGCAAACCGCTATGCGCGCAACTTCTCGCGTGACAATATGGACATCGACGCGATGGGTGATGTGAGCGGATCAGTTCTGCGGACGCTCGGCCTCAAGGAAGGCGATATTTTGCGAGTCACGAAGCACGTCAATGAAAAGCTTGGCCGAGTGCAAAAGCCTGAGGGCGGTTTGTATAGCACCCCGACTGGTGCTTTGCAGAATAACTCGGGTGCTGAGGAGCAGGTTTGGAATTCCGCCTCCTCGTCCACGCCGGCCCAGCCAGTGCAACCTCAGTCAACTATGCAGACTCAACCCACCGGGGCACTGGCAGATCTCCTGGGTATATCGCAACCGACGCCAGCCGCGGCTCCGGCTCCGATAGCGACGAATCCAACTGGTCTCAATGCCAACCCAACAAGTCTAAATGCGGCCCCTACTGGTCTTAATGGTGCTCCAACTGGCATGCAGCCCATGCCTACCGGCCTCACTGCGGCTCCCACGGGGTTTCTTGCTCCATTACAGGCGCAGAAGACGGCCGAGGCGACCGTTTCGTCTCAGCAGCGACAGACTCAGCACCAAATCCTGCGTCAGCAGGCAGAGCTTCAGAAAGAGCAGATCCGGCTTCTCAAGGAGCAGCAGGATCAACTGCGGCGGCAGCAAAACGAGCTTCTGGATATCCAGAAAACGGGCTCGCAACTGCAGCAACTGGGCCCCTTTGCCACGGGCGTCGCGCAGTCGTCCAACTTTGCGCCCACGGCCGCTTCTGTGCTGGCCGCGCCTGCTCCGCCTCAACCAAGAGCATTCCAGCCCATTGCAACAGGATTCCAAACAGCACCACAGTCAGTATCCTCAACGCCGCTTCCAAACCAGCAATCTGGATTCGCAACGGGTCAACCGACAGGTACTTTCCCGGGAATGCAATCTCAGCCGACTGGTCCCTTCCAGCCGCAGACTACTGGCCCCTTTCAGTCGCAGACTACTGCCCCCTTTCAGTCGCAGACTACTGGCCCCTTTCAGCCGCAGACTACTGGTCCTTTCCAGCCCCAGCGAACGGGCCCCTTCCAGACCAGTTTTCAAACCAGTGTACCCACGGGTCCCTTCCAGTCTCAAACAACTGGACCGTTCCAGCAGCAGCAGCAACAACGCACGGGCCCTTTCCAAACTAGTTTCCAAACCGGTACGACTACTGGTCCTTTCCAGTCTCAAACTACTGGTCCTTTCCAGCCTCAACCATCGGCACCGACAGCGGCACCGACAACTTTCCAGAGTGGATTGTCGTCGCAGCCGACGGGTCCTTTCCAAGCTCAGCCCAGTGGGTCGTTCCAGACTCCGACCACATTCCAGTCTCAGTCTGGCGCGCTGCAGCAGTTCCCCAGCCAGGCAACTGGTCCATTCCAAGCACAGGCCACGGGTCCATTCCAGGCTCAGGCCACTGGTCCCTTCCAGGCTCAGCCCTCGGGCCCATTCCAGGCTCAAGCAACTGGCCCTTTCCAGTCGCAGCCGGCATTGCAGCGAAGTGGGTCAATTGCCCAGCCGCCTACGTCGTTTGGACAAACCCCCACATCGTTTGCGCAGCCAGCTAACTCATTTGGCCAGCCCGCAATGTTCGGGCAGTCGTCTATACCGGTTCAGCAACAGCCCACTGGACCGTTTTCCCAGCCCGGCTTGCAGCAGTCTCTTGGTTCGCAGGCGACGGGTCCCTTTTCTCAAGCCCCGACGGGAACGTTCAACCAAGCACCGGCGAATTCATTTGGCGCATTCGCGCAGCCACCGCAACAGCAGCAGCCATCAGCTGGAGTGTATGGACAACAGCCGTTCCCAACGGGATTCAGCCAACCGAACTTCAGCCAACCGAACTTCAGCCAGCCGAACATTAGCCAGCCGAACTTCGGTCAGCCGAATTTCAGCCAACCCGGGCCGACAACGTCGTTTGGTCAACCCAGCCAGCAACCGCTTAATCAGGTCCCGCTGCAAAACCAGGCTACCGGCTTCGGATTCGGGAACCAGCCTCAGCAGCAGCCAAGAGCGAACGTCAACATGGCCTCAGCTGCCAATCCGTTCGGTTTCTAAAAGCGCATCTGTATTATACAGAACATTAGCAATAAATAAATAAATTATTTGGTTTTCTTTGTTCACACCGAAATTGATCAGGCCGATATTGATCACACCGAGATCTCCTCCTCTTTGTCTGGCACGGCCTCCTCCTCAGCCTCGACCTCCATTTCTGCCGTCACAGGCTTCGTGCGTTTCGAGAGCTTCTTGTGGCTTTCATTGACTGGCGTGTCGAGCTGATCGCTGCGCTCGCGCAGCAGTCTTTCCTGGTCCTGCATTTTCGCCAGGTGCTTCTGGACGTCGCGGCCAGCGCCGGCACTGGCCTCTTCCGAAGTGTATGGCCCAAACTTGAGATTGCGCAGCTGACGCTTGTGGACTTTTTTCCGCTTGTGCGCGGTCAATGCCACGTCGCTCTCAAAGTATTTCGCACAGGGAATGCAGTAGTGCTGGGCCAATCCGGGTAAATACTCGTCGAATTTCTGGTTCTCGAGCGCGTGCACAGCGGCATGCGATTTTAAGTCATCATTGAGGATCTGATCCGCATCTCTTGTCTTCCGCTTGGTTTTATACACCTTACTCGCCTGCTGTCTGCCCATTATTAGAAGGTGATTTTTTTTCAAGCAGGGGTTGGGTTCACCGTACCACAATCTACCACCGCAGGCTCATAGTCCACTATAGGCTAATTAACATTCACCACCGCGTGGGGAAAAAAAAAAAAAAGGCACTGCAAATAGAATATATGTACACTAATCACTCTCTTCTTCATCCTGATTCTCTAGAAGCCGCGGGTCCGTTCGAGACACGACCTTGGTCTTGACCAAGAAGTTGTCTATATCCTGGAGGTTTGTCGAATTGCCGCCGATCAGTGCAAGCGTCACCATTTGGTGCACGACCTCTTTGTTGTGATAAACTAGCACTGTGGGCGTTTGTGACTCAGGGAACCTGTCGCCGATCTGCGTGCTCTGGATCTCCACAAACTTGACATCGCGAAAGCGTGGCGCTACCCGCAGAAGCAAACCGTGCAGAAGCCGGCTCTGCAAGGACTGGGAGGACGCAATGTGCACGATCACGAAGCACCGCGAGCTCTCCTCAGTGACCTCCTGCATATACTCCGGCTTGTTTATATGCACGATGTCGCCGAAACGCTCCTTGGATGCCTGCTCGCGAATCTCGGCCATGCGCTTGTCGCGGTAAAAGTTCAGAAACTCTTCGTCTTCGAGCCCGTCCTCGTCGAGCTCGTCCAACTCCTTCATAGACTTGCCCTCCAGCCGGTTGTCGTACGCCTTCTGCACAGCCTCCTCCATAGCCTGCTCAAGCTCCTCAGTAGGCGACTTCGGGCGCGGCGGCAGAACGCCCTGCTGGCGCAGGATATCGTTCCACTCTGTGTCTTCGTTTGGATCCTGCATAGGTTGTGGTGTACCCTAGTGTCGTGTGTATACACCACGACCTCCACCGCTAGTGACAGTAGTAACCTGGTTTTGGTGCGGGCCTGCATGGAGCTTCCGGTGGCCGATCTGCAGCAGACCAGGGGCGCATTAGTTCAAGATGTGGCTGTGCAGGTCATTGATGTGGTGAATGCCAGCAAAACCTTGAAAGAGCAGACCGATCTGCTGCTTGGCAATGAAAACAAAGACAAAGCGGCCGAAATCGAGGACGTCCCCGTGCAAGCCGGCATCCGGCCGGATGAGTACAAATATACTGTGAAAGATGGCGGTGGCCGTGCGGCGTTTCTAATATCAACCGAGGTCTGGCACCCCGGTGCTGAGCTGCTCGTTGCCCGCGGCACCGCGACGTGGCGGTCGGTCCTTATTCCCAAACATGGCGACGTGCGCTGCACTCGCCAGGGCCGCACGCCCACGCGGAATGAACTACTCGAGCGCCTTAAGCGGCGCAATACTTAGCAAATATGTGTGTTTATGTATATTCTACGGCTGCGTCGGCTGGCGGTTCATGGTGTTGCGGCGGCTCAGTGAGATTTGCTGAGCCATCTCGGCGAGATTCACGGCAGAGGCGTGGCGACTGGCCTCAATGCTGCGCGAGGGGCCCTCGTGGGACTCTGAGAGCTGTTTCGCGACATTGGTCGACTTTTCGACGGCACGGATGACCGCACCACGCACGGCACCGTCCTCGAGAACGCTGAGGCCGTTGATGGTCGTGCCGGCCGGGGTCGTGATCGCGTTTTTGAGCACCGAGGGGTGACCGCCCTCCAAGACCATCTGGGCGCTGCCTAGAAGCACCTGGGCGGCGCACTGGCGGGCAGTGTCGAAGGGCAAACCCATCTTCACAGCACCGTCAATGAGGCCCTCGGTGAAGAGGTGCACAAACGCCGGGCCCGAACCGCACAGGGCAACGCAGGTGTCCTGCTTGCTCTCCTCAACAACAATGTACTTACCGGTCTGCGTGAACAGCCATTCAACCGCCATCATGATGGGCGAGTCCGGGTTGTACTCGCCCTGGAAGCTGAGCGCCGTCATGCCACACCCAATGCGCGCCGCCGTGTTCGTGGTGGCGCGAACGATGAACGCGTTCACAGAGGTGTACTGGCGGATGGTGTCAATAGATGTGCCGGCCAAGAGCGAGACGAGCACTGTGAAGTGGCTGTAGTGGAGGCGACCCAGCACTTCCTTAACAACGTACGGCTTTATGGCCAGGACAACGACATGCGATTCGTCGATGACGGTTTGGTTGTCGTCAACAACGTGGACTTTGGGATTGCTACCAAACAAACCGCGCAGCCGCTGGCGACTCTTCTCCGACTTTACGGATACGATAAACTTCGTGGGCACCGACTCCACAGTGGACTGCTCGGCGCCGTGGATCGCCGCAGAAAGGACGGCAGTGCCCATATTTCCGGCACCAATGAAGCCCAAAGTGTATCCGTTTTCGAGAACCATTGTGTTCGTACGTTGCTTGAGGTAACTCGGCCGATAATAAGGTCACACACCGTTTGGGTTTGTGAGCCTGTGGAGGGTGCGGTTGCTGTACACTGGCGTGGGGGGGTGTGGGGTCAGCGGCTACGCGTAACGGATGGACGACTGGTAGACCATGTGACCTAGATTAGCAGTACTTCGACCGGCCAAGGCATATGAAGCGAAAACGGCCACTAGGAGAGGGCACAGCCGAAAAGGGAAATTTGAAGCCTCGCGAAGCAATTCACCTAGAAACAGGTGAACCAATCTTCGTCTGGTCAGCACCACTTAATATGAGCAGCTAGGGCAACTAGGGCCGCAACAGATCCAGTCTCCTACGGATCATGTCGATCTACGGACACATAGTGGATCCCGTTCAGCCAGCTCATCGCTTCACTGGACGCCTGACTCCCTGTGTTGTGGCCAGCTGCACCGATCTGCAATCAAGTTGTTGAGGGTATGGGTATCTATGTTTTTTTCCAATAGAGAAGAAACAGGAGCTTGCTGAAGGCATATCGGCAGCCGCGGAATACAATTTCTGCTAATATAAGCAATTTTTTACCACATAGTTCGTATTGGTTTCGCCACACAACTAGTATTTGTTACGATGTCTTTATTTAGTTTTCTTTCACTTTCGCGGCGTAAATACGGCCTGCTTTTTTTCGGGTTACAAACCCTTGCACAAGCCAACCGGAAGTAATCGATTGGATACTCATGTACTCAATGTGTACCGCGTAGAAGAACAGATCTTAGGCTCTCGGACAGAACTAGAGAAGGTCATTTCGTTCCTAACTGCATAAAATTGACTTCGATGGAGTGCTAGAGATGAACTATAGAGGAAGAAAGGGCAGAAAAAAATTATCACATGATTCTCTCAACGGTGGTGTTAATGTTTTTTAGGTGTTTATTATGCAATAAAACCCTTATTGAGCCGAAATTGCATGCTGAGTCATCTTGGTCCAAAAACAAGATATATACGCTCGGGCGCCTTAAAGTAGATCGCCTGAGGTTTTTTTTGCTGAAACTCGAATCATAAGAAGTTAATTATAAAAAGCCTTATCAATAATGGCTATTTTCGGCAAGAAGAAGGATGCCGAAGATCCTACAAAATCTTCGGACGCCAGCAGCGACGAGGGCAAAGAGGATACTCGCCCGTTGAACGAGTACGTCGTTGTACCTGGTGAGCCGTTCCCGCCGGTTCCCGGTCCAGTGGAACGCTACACCGTCACCTTTGCTGAGGACGATCCGGAGCGGCCGATCAACCGCTCCATGACTCGCCGTGTCATTGCCAAGGCTATCGCCTCAATCTGCATCACCTTCGTGTCCTGGGGCTCGTCGGTCATTTCTCCTGGTGCCACACAGCTCATGGAGGAGTTTCACATCGGTCAGGTCGTCTCGACCTTGCCAGTCTGTCTTTATGTCATTGGATTCGCAGTAGGCCCGGTCTTCTGGGGACCGGCCTCGGAATTGTACGGCCGTAAGCTGCCCTTGGTGGTCGGTATGTTCGGGTTCATGCTGTTTGGCTTTGCCTCTGCAACTGCTGAAAATTACCAAACTCTTGCTCTTGGCCGTTTCTTCATGGGCGCCTGTGGCTGCACCACGCTTGTCGTCGGCCCTTCCATTTCCGCTGATCTGTTCACAGTTACCCAGCGTGGTAAGGCCGTTTCTGGTGTCATCTTCTGTTTGGTTGCAGGTCCGATGATTGCGCCCGTCGTCGGTGCCTTCATCACGAACTCCTATCTCGGCTGGCGCTGGACGCAGTACATCACCGCTATCATGGGTGCCCTCGGCACCGTGCTCATGGTCTTCTGCTTGGAGGAGACCTACCCGCAGCTGGCCCTCCGCGCCCGCGCTCAAAAGATTCGCCATGAGACCGGCAACTGGGCTGTTTGTGCGCCTATCGAGAGTATGGAGCTTGACACCAAGGCCATCGTCGATCGTACGCTGCTCAAGCCTTTCTACCTCCTCGCGGTCGAGCCTATGCTGCTCCTCCTCAGTGTCTACCACGGTTTCATCTACGGAATTCTCTATCTGTGTCTCTCGGCCCTGCCGTTCATCTTCGAGCGTTACTACCACTGGTCAGGCAGCATCCCGTACCTGCCTTACATCGGCATGTTCACGGGTGCCATCCTCGTCGTTTGTGTAAACCTCATCTTTTTCGATCCCATGACCGCCTCCCTCATCGCCAAGTCAGGCAAGAAGGAGTACCCGGAGTCCCGTATCCCCCTCATGATGATGTGTGGCATCATCTTCCCTATGGGCATCTTCATGATGTGCTGGAGCGGCCGCTACGGCCCGGCGGTGCACTGGATGGTCCCAACTGTGGGTGCAGGACTACTAGGGTTTGGTCTCATCGGCATCTTCCAAGCCATCCTCATCTACATTATCGACTCGTACCTGCCCGTCGCCGCCTCCGCGATCGCTGCAAACACTTTTGTACGTAGTGCGATGGCCGGAGCGTTCCCCCTTTACAGTCTGATCATGTTCAAGAACTTGAATTCTGAATGGGCGGGCACCATCTTAGGCTGTATCGCTTCCTTACTTGCGCCTGCGCCGTTCGTCTTCTTCTGGTTTGGTCCTAAGATCCGTGCTAAGAGTAGATTCGCCGCAGGTGGTGATGACGAGGAAGAGGCCCACATCATTGCCCAAGATCTCGAACGCCAGGTGTCTGCCGATCCTGGTATGGCTGACGCGGCTATGTTCACCACCCATGATTCCCTTACTCGCCGTGTCACCCGCATTCCTACAACTCCTAGGAACGACGAACCTAGCCAGGCGTGATAAATCACCCTGTTAATAATAGCGTGCATAGATAATTAGTTAGTAAGCGTCGGCATATACCGAAACCATCTACTGTGTACCGCCTGGTGCTGGTGCAGTCACACCTCCCTGTCAATGTCGCATATCTCCCATATTAACCACGAAGACGTACCTGGCGTCGCCTAATCTCTTTCTGTGTCCTGAATTCGCCTCATATTTATGCCGCGGCTATCATCAAAACCGAACAGGGTCACGTCCCTGCAGAGAATCCCACGACACTGACCAAATGGTTTTGCTTGTCCAAAGTGATAATTACAAGAGTTATTTCCGACAAATTTACTTTCACGACACTGCGCACGTTGGATTGTTCCATGGGCTTTCATGCCTCTACTGATGATTATGCGGTGCGCTTAGACGATCAAATGCGCGTTGTTGAAACTGCACCTAGCCAGTAAAGCTCTTACTCTATCACTTCTAGTTTAGGATTTGATATGGCATATATCTAAGCGAGTAAGATAGATATGTACTGGAGGCCTTCAATCTATATGGAATGTCTGGGTTAGGGTATTATTTCATAACGGACTTTTGATCATTTCGTGATACTATATCGCGTGATACTATCTCGCATGACACCGCCTAGGGCGAGGCATATCGTGCCACATTGAAACCCCACAGTAGCCACATAAACGATAGGATATGACTACTTCGAACAACAAAATCTCCCCGGCTTCCCACTTGCTCTCCCCAAGTCCTCCCCGCAAGCTTCCTCCCGGACTGATCACCAACAGTAAGCCTTCTTCCAGGGATGCCTGCTGGTATGGCAACCTCATGGAACTCATTCCCTCAATCCAGAGAAGTCTGGACGGGCTGCTTATTCACCCGAGCAAGGCGACTCGCCCCGGAGTGGCGTTCTTGCTGAAATTGAAAAATAGAGGCTCCCATGGGGGTGTAGCGGGACACTATCCAAACCAAACAGCCTTAACTCGGCAAGATGAGAGGTCTGGCAATATGAAAGCAATGTTTACACTTGATCGAGGCAAATCCAAAGTCAAGAATCTACAAGAGTCATCGAGCCGCAGTCACTGACTCGTCAAGAAGTCGTCATTTCTGACTCTTTGCTCAAAGCACCTATGAATTCTGAGCTGCCTATACCATTGGATACAGGAAGCGAGTTTAGCTGACAATGAGATGCTCAGAGAGTATGGCCGGAAAACTGTTGACGTCCTCGAATTTCTCAAGAAAATGGACTTGCTCACTGTTCCTGTTCCAGGTCCTTGGAAAGGTGCTGAGGAGTAGTACAAATGCATTAGGGCCATGGGGGTGATGCAATTATCCGCATTTAATTTAGGTTGGCGTAGAAAATAGATTATATAGATTCAGTTTCGTCATTCGAGTGTTCTTAAATAAGTACTAGTATGCTAATTAAATTCAGAGGACGCGTCACTGTCTTCAATATCCTCTAATGTGACGTGTCGGATGCTTGGGCTTGGCGAAGAATGCACACTTTCAGCTACATTCCCGCCATGGTCAATAACGGTGAAATCTTCGTCGCTGGGCTCTTCGACCTCAGGAGATTCCTCCACATTGGGTTGTTGCTCGACGACTTTGGCAGCCTTGAGTTCTGCGATTTTAGATGCCGGCACGTAGAACTTCTTCACCCGACCAGAATCCTTGATCGTTATAGTGATTGTATCGTTCTCGCTGATAGTAGGGTCATTGTCTGCGACAAGCTCACTCAGCTGGTTGCTGAATTCTTCCCAGAACTGATCAGGAACTTCGTTGCGAGAAGTAATTTCGAAGGAATCGCCATCATTTGCTGGAACCTGGGGCTCCTCACGATTCACCGTCGGAGCACGGATTGAGCTCAAGCTTTTTTGGCGTGCTTCGTGCTCGCGTCGCGCCTGAAGACGCTGGGTTTCCTCCTCAGATTCACCATTCTCACTGGTTGCCTCTTCTTTGGCCTGTGCCTTGGCTTTGGCCTGAGCCTTAGCCTGAGCCCTTGCCTGTGCCTTGGCCTGAGCCTCTGCTTGAGCCTTAGCCTGCTGGATCTGGGCATAATGCTCACGGGCTGCTAATTTTGCCGACGCGCGAACCTGATCCTCAATGGCACGCTGAGCACGCTGAGCACGCTGAGCCTCGAAGGCGCGCTCTTGCTCAACCCGTTCTTGCTCGGCCTTGGCCTGCTTCTGCTCAGCACGTTCCTGTTCGGCGCGCGCTTCTTTCTCGTGCTCTTCGGCTTGCTGACGGAGAACTTCAAAAAAGTAGAAAACCCCATTACTGCGGCGTACACGTTCCTGTTGGGCACGCTCTTCATGAATTCTTTCGAGCTCCTGCTGCTTTGCAACTAGAGCCTGCTGTTCGAAAGACTCGAGCGCAAGCCGCTCAAGAGTCGCCTGGGTATATTGGAACTCTTGCTGCCTTCTAATCTCGGCGGCATAACGTGCCTCGGCCTGGCGTTTCAATTCACTCTGACGCTTTTCCTCGGCCTGGCGTTTTTCCTCGGCCTTGCGCTGCTGCCGCTCCGCCTTACGCTGTTTCTCTAAGCGGCGCTTCTCTTTTTGGCGCTCGGCAGCAATTTGCTCTTGAACTCGCTGCCGCTCCTCCTGCTCAATTCGGCTGCGGACGTACTCCCGGTACTCATCAACGCTGGTGCTGAAAAGATCGTGACTGCGGCGCTTTCGGCTATTGTGAAGATAACTGTGCTTTCGCGAGACAAGTGGGTGAGCGACCGGCGCATAATCGTAGACGTCACCATCCGAGTCGTCGGCATAGTAATATGTTTGAGATGCCGGCATTGGAGTGCATTGGCGCGGATAGTAGTATTGATCTGCTGGTGCGAATGCAGCATAGTCCACGCCCATCGGATAATAAGCCGGCATAGGACGGCGATAGGCGGAACCGTAAGGTGATTCGTAAATAACGAATGACATGCTAATGATCTGTTGACTTTTCTTTCTTTTAAGAAGAGGTGGGAAAATCAGCCGGTGCAAGTGTTCTTATATAGGTACATCGGTGGCGGTGTGCGGTTATACCCTAACCTTGACGCATGGTATCGACAACGTTCTAGAGATCTCCAGGCGGTTCCCTACCCCACAGGTGGGATAACGAATCCAGCTGGAACTGGAATCCAGTCGAATGTCAACGATTTTTATAATCGCGCTGTAGAATTCCTTCTTTCGCCATATTTTCTAGAATTTCCATGCCGGACTTGTTTGGACGCCAGTCGCCGGGTTCGAATTGAGGAGCCTTTTCGAACGCGACTCGCGCACAGTCTATAAGTATGCCTGCCGTGAGCCCCCAAACACGGTCATACACAGGATCACCGATTTTTTTGTTCTGGGCCAAAATGTTGAAGTAGCTTACCTTGAATGGCAAGCTACCGCTTAGCCTGCCTTGGCGAAATGAGTGGCCCTCGCTCTGAAGGAATTGCGAAAGCGGCATCCTGAAGACTTTGCTGACCTCCTCGGTGCTTTTGGCATGGGCGAATACCGGCGTGGGTGACCACACCAGAGAGGGAACGACCATCAGCAACTTGGAACTTACATAGGGCGGCATATACCCGAGAAACTCGAGGCCTGAGGTATCGAGATCCACCTCTTCATGCGACTCTCGCAGCGCCACGTCCAAAGGGGACTCGTGTACCGAGTCAGCTTTACCCCCGGGAAGGGCCGCATCACCCGCATACGACAAGTGCTGGGTCCTCACCGTGAGCAGCACGTTCAGGTCATTTGCCGACGGAGTTAACACAACTAGAACGCCAGCTCTTCTTTTCAGGTGTGCAGTGTTCCACAACTCTGTAGGGCTCGCAAACTTGTACGTCTTGAGTCTGCGCAACATGCCATGGTACGGCATACAATCAGGGCTCACACGGGTTAGTCACCAGCGGTGATTCAATTCGATTTCAGCAAAACGTTACAATTCCACTCGACGTGAAATAGCTGTGTATATAGATTAGAATGCTCGCGAAAGAAATTAGCTGCACTCGGAAATCGCTAAGGAAGGTGGTGAACTTCCTTCACGAACCCTGGCGCGTGCCCGCTGCCCCCCCCGCTCACCATGACGTTCACTATCTGCGCGCCGGGTAAGACGATTTTATTTGGTGAGCACGCTGTCGTTCATAATGTACCGGCTATAGCTGCTAGCGTTGCACTGCACACATTCGTGACTGTGCAGGAGGATAGCGACTTTTTTGTGGAGCTCGATTTCCCCCATGTGGACCTGGCAACGGGCTGGAAACTCGAAGATTTTGCCGGAATAGAGGGGTATGCCCGGGGAATCACGTCTGAACTTGACCCCGAAATTTTCAGAAAGGCGCGCGAAATCGCCGAGTCGACCATTAATGCTGGCAACTCGTTCTCGCGCACCGCGGCCACCGCGTTCCTGTACCTTTACATCGCAATTTACCTGCCCGCGAAACCGAAAAGCGGACTGAGGTTTATCACGAGCGGTACTTTGCCGATTGGAGCTGGTCTTGGCAGCTCCGCCTCGTTCTCAGTGTGTGTGGCTGCGGCACTGCTGAAGGCCTCGGGACAACTGACGGCCAAGACCCCTCACGACGAGGCTATGGATATGGTAACCAAATGGAGTTTCCTTGGTGAGAGTTGTATTCATGGGAAGCCCTCCGGGATCGATAACCTCGTGGCAACGTGCGGCGGCGCCGTGTTTTTCCAGCGACCCAAACAGGGCGGGGCGCCCCTGGTCAAACTATACGAGAAGTTCCCGGAGATCGGTCTTATCTTGACTGATACATGCGTTAGCCGGCACACAAGCGATCTTGTTGCCCGGGTTGCCGACATCAAGGCGAAGTGGCCCGTGCTCTTTGACCATTTGATGGCCTCGTTCGAGGAAGTCGTTAAGCAGGCAGATGCGCTGTTGAGTGGTAGTGAAGTCGGCTCTAATTTCGCTGATAAGATCGGTGAGCTAGCTGACATCAATCATGGACTGCTCACAACCGTTGGCGTGAGTCACCCGGCACTTGAGCTTGTTCGCGAAACGAGTGCGAAACTCGGCATGGGCCGCACGAAGCTTACCGGCGCTGGCGGGGGCGGATGTGCCATCACCATTTCTACCGAGCTCAACCCGGATATCAGCGCTTTTCGCGAGCATCTGCATGAGTTCCGTGTGTTTGTGACGAAGCTCGGCGGGGCTGGAGTCGGCTGGGCTGACGGTCCCGCCGACGGCACGCCCACATGGACTTACTGGTAAGCACAAAAATTCTATAGATAAAAAAATACATAATTCATTAATTCGTGGGCTAGTCTCTAGGAGGGGTCATTGGGGTGCTCATTATCTGAGCGTTTACATTTTCCAGAACAGTTTGGATGGCCTTCGTGGCCGGGCTGTCTGGATACTCAAGGACAAAGTTCTCGCCGGCATCACTGCACTTCCCGATGCGCGGGTCCAAAGGCACACTACCCAGGAACGGAATGCCCAGCTCCTTGGCCAGGCCAGCTCCGCCGCCCGTGGTCGGTACAAAGATATCGGATCGGCCCTGGCAGTTCGGGCACACGAAGCCTGACATATTCTCAACCAGACCAACGATTGGGATACCGGCCTTATGGCAGAAATCGATCTCTTTGCGCACGTCCAGTAGGGCCACTTCTTGCGGTGTAGTTACAATGACGGCGCCATCAAGGCCCGATGGGCCCAAGTACTGCGACAGACTGATGTGCTCGTCACCCGTTCCAGGAGGCGTATCAATAAGTAGATAATCAAGACCGTCTGTGCCCCAGTCTACCTGCCGCAGAAACTGTTTTATGAGTCCGTTTTTCTTGTCACCGCGCCATATCACCGGCTCATCGGTGGCCGGCAACATGAAGCTGATGCTCATGATACCCATGTTGTCATCTACGTACACAGGGCTCCATCCAAGACTGCTGGAATGAACCTGCTCGCCCTCGCCACCAACAATTCGGGCAAGACTCGGGCCACAGAAATCGAGGTCCAGCATGCCCAATTCGACGTCGGGGTTGCTAGAAAGTCCCCAACCAAGCATTGCAGTGAAAGTTGACTTGCCTACACCGCCTTTGCCGCTCAGCACAAGTAATTTATGCTGGACATTCTTCATAGCCTCCGTAATGTGCGGGATATCTGGATCGGGGCCTTTGGGTCGCGATGCGCAGATTTCCTGGTTTGGACAGCCAACGCATGCGCTGTCTTTACCGGCAAGGTCACTTTCGGTTCCAGGACAGTGCTCCGGTGGTGGCTCCATGGGGCGGTGGCGTGACTATTTAGTGCAAACGTTTGTGCGGTGCGCTTCGAGATTTAGTCTTGAAGCACGTGACTATCCATATCTACACCGCGGGATGGTGACAAGCGTAAGAAAGAGCAATATCACCGGAAACAGCATCAGAGTCCAAGAGAGAGAATAATTGAAGCTCTTCTTCAAATTGACCGCGAGATTCGGGTATTCTCGGAGATTCAGCTTCATCCCTGATCCACTGCATAATAAGTGCAACAGTCAATCTCACTTTGTCATGTATATATAGCAATTTGAGCCCGCAAGACAATGTTAATCTGTGCTTTCCTCCTAATGTCGTTATGCGGAGCTATAGATCAAGTATCTCTCCTCTGATCGCGTGTGCCCTACAACGCGCTACCTTCAACCCGTTCCCTTTTAACACACCATGAGTGATCTGGCGACGCGTCAAAAAGAGTATCTCTTGGAGTATCAGTCAGAGAAAGTCGCCGCTAGAGATAGCGCCGAGGCTGCCAATCGATTTCGGTATCTTTTGGGCCTGACTGATCTGTTCCGACACTTCATTGACGCACGCGCAGCCAAAGACCCCGAATTTCAGAAATTCGTGGATGCACTCGTGCCAAAAAGCGGTAAGAAAGCTCGTGGAAATACTGGCAACGGCTCCCAGCGTACGAAGCGCAAGTCGGAAAAACAGGAAGACCAGGAACTGCTGAAGGACGAGGAAAGGGAAAGCGATGACGACTTCGTGTTCACCGAGTCGCCGGCTTATATCAATGGCGAACTTCGCGAGTACCAAATCGATGGTCTCAACTGGATGGTGTCGCTCTACGAAAACAACATCAGTGGCATTCTCGCTGACGAAATGGGTCTTGGCAAAACCTTGCAGACGATCTCATTTTTGGGGTACTTGCGATATATTCGCGGCATCAGAGGCCCCCATTTGGTGTTGGTCCCAAAGTCCACGCTGGATAACTGGCGCAGAGAATTCGCACACTGGACACCAGAAGTGAGCACGCTTGTTCTACAAGGTGACAAGGAGGCCCGCCAAGACCTTATTCAGAATCGGCTGTTAGCCTGTGATTTCGATGTTGTCATTACTTCCTACGAGATGGTTCTGCGTGAAAAGACGCACTTCCGCAAGTTCGCTTGGCAGTATATTGTGATTGACGAGGCCCATCGAATCAAGAACGAGGAGAGCCAGCTTTCCCAAATAATCCGGATACTGAGCAGCCGAAACCGAATGCTTATCACTGGTACACCTTTGCAAAACAATTTGCATGAGCTTTGGGCCCTGCTAAACTTCTTGTTGCCGGATGTGTTCAGTGATTCCCAGGTGTTTGATGAGTGGTTTTCGACTAACGAGGGAAATGATGACCAAGATCGCGAAAAAGTTGTGCAGCAGCTACACAGAGTTCTGCGGCCTTTCTTGCTTCGCCGCGTGAAGGCCGAGGTGGAGCACTCTCTTCTGCCCAAGATTGAGGCTAACTTGTACGTGCCAATGAGTAAAATGCAAGCCAGCTGGTACCAGAAGATTCTTGAGCACGATATTAGTGCCGTGAATGGTGCCGTGGGAAGCCGAGAAAAGACACGTTTGCTGAACATCGTAATGCAGCTGCGAAAATGTTGCAACCACCCGTATCTTTTTGATGGTGCCGAGCCGGGACCTCCATTCACCACGGATGAACACCTAGTATTCAACAGCGGTAAGCTGAGCGTTCTTGATGTTTTGCTGAAGCGGTTGATTAATCAAGGATCTCGGGTGCTCATTTTCTCTCAGATGAGTCGGATGCTCGATATCATGGAAGATTACTGCTTTTTGCGGGGATACAAGTACTGCCGTATTGACGGATCCACTGATCATGAAGTCCGTATCAACATGATCGATGAATACAACCGGCCAGGTAGCGACAAATTCATCTTCTTGTTAACAACTCGCGCCGGAGGCCTCGGTATCAATTTGGTGACGGCTGACACAGTTGTGCTCTTTGATTCGGACTGGAATCCTCAGGCTGACTTGCAAGCCATGGACCGTGCTCACCGAATCGGTCAAAAGAAGCAAGTCCATGTATACCGCATGGTTACTGACCAGTCTATAGAAGAAAAAGTTGTGGAGCGCGCTGCTAGAAAGCTGAAACTGGATCAGGTTGTCATTCAACAGCAGCGCAGCGGGTCCAGCACTGGTACTGATTTGCAAAAGAAGGCCAATGCGACCTCCAAGGATGATCTTATTGATATGATTCAGTTTGGTGCTCAGTCCGTAATGGACCAGAATGCCGAAAATAAGGTCAAAGGTCAGTCTGGGGATACAAAGGTCGCGGAAGATGGCATCGATTTCGATGCAATCTTAGCTCGCGGTGAAAAACGTACTGAAGAGTTACAGTCAAAATACGATTCGCTCGGTCTGGACGAGCTTCAGAAATTCGATGGTGGCTCGGAAACCTATGAGTGGAATGGTCAAGACTACAAGCGTAAGCAAAACCGTAAAATGATTATGCCTACGGTATCTTCGCTCGGCAAGCGTGGTGGCGAGCAACGCAGTGAAGAGCTCGTGCGATTCTTCCGACCGCAGCGGGCTGGGGAATCTCCAGATGTTGAGGTTAGACCGAGAGTGCCGAGAGGACCGAAACAGTTGCATCTACAGGACTTTCAGTTCTGGCCATCGCGATTGTATGAATTGCAGGCCAGAGAACTGGCCGCGCACCGCCGTTCTGTGGGATTCAAGCTCGAAAAGACTGATCAAGACGACCTCGACTTAGCGCTTGAACAGTGGGAAATTGACCATGCCGAGCCACTTTCCGAAGACGAACAAGCCGAAAAGCGGATCCTCAGCAAGCAAGGATTCAGTAATTGGAACCGACGTGAGTTTATCCATTTTATTGGGTTATTGACGGCATTTGGCCGGGATGCCATTGATGAGGTAGTAGCTAATTTCGGCCCTGGAAAAACAGAGCTCGAGATTCGGACTTATTTCGAGGCATTTTGGCGGCGCTATAAGGAGATTGAGCTCTACGAGCGGTACATGTCACAAATTAGTGCTGGCGAGGAGAAACATGAGCGAATGCTATACCAAATTGGGCTCATCAAATCGATCGTGGAATCGGCCAATGCACCCATGCAGCAACTCATCTTTGACATTCCTCAAGGAACTGGCAAACGTCTATTTTCCGAGGAAGAGGACCGGTTTCTATGCCTTCAGATGTACCGATTCGGACTTGACGCACCGATGCTATATGAGCAAATCCGCGAGGCTATCCGGGAATCCCCACTCTTCCGATTTGACTGGTTTTTCCTCAGTCGTACACCAGCTGAGCTTGGCAGACGGTGCCAGTCTTTGGTGGCAACCATAACCAAGGAAGATGAGCGGAAACGTCGGAAAATGCGGAAATGATGCTTTTAAGGAAATCAAAAATATACATGCCTATATAATGTCAAGTCGCAAACAAGAACTGCTCTTCTTAGACTCACTCTTCCAGAGAACGTGCGATAACGCCCTCCAAAGCTTGGGGCGTAGTCGTTGACGGCCATCTGTTAGTGACGTTGCCATTGCGATCGATCAAGAACTTCTCAAAATTCCACTTAATACCTGAGAAACCAAGAATCCCTGCCTTTTTGGATTTTAAGAACTTGTAAACAGGATCAGCATCACTGCCGTTTACTTCTGTTTTCTTCATTATAGGGAAGTTGACGCCGAAGTTCAAAGAACAGAACTGGGCAATTTCGGAATCACTGCCAGGTTCCTGGGCCCCGAATTGGTTACAAGGAAAACCAATGATCTCGAGTCCCCGGTCCTTGAATTTGTCGTAAAGGCTTTGCAGGGCACTGTACTGCTTTGTGAATCCGCATTGAGATGCGACATTCACGATCAGAACAACTTTTCCCTTCAACTGGGAAAAAGGGAATTCCTGTCCCTTGCCGTCTGTTGGCGCCAAGTCGTAGAAGGAATCCACCATCTCTGTCGCAATGTTTGATGGGTGGAGAGGAGTGAGTATGCTAGTCCTGCTTCCCGCTTCCCCTAACACCTCCACAATACGAACCTGCTCCCACTTCACCCACCCCACCCACACACCTGACATTACCACCATTGGTTTTCACTCTGGCTTAACTTTAGTGATTGGACAGTCGTGCCAAATGAGCCTTAGAGATACATATATATACAACAGAACTAGATAGAATCTTTTTTAAGCCCGTCTGTCTCCAGTGACAGGCCTGTCATCCAAGTGACGCCCTCGATTTTTTGAAGCTCGGCAAGAATTTCTGGCTTGCTGGCAGCTTGAGTATCAAGGATCAAGCAAATTGCGTCGTCGCCGCCGGCACCAGGAACCACACCACCTAGGACGCCAACAACTCTTGACGCACGATCAAGGAGAGCCGTTTGTCGAGGGGGCTCAATGGGAACGCCAGACAAATCGGTGAGCTGACGCAGGCAGCCCCGGATTTGTTGGACAGAGGCACGAATATTTGCAGAGTCTTGGGTTGCCATAGCCTCAATAATACTCATGTTTGCATGATTAAGAGTGGCGAATAGAGCATCTGCTTCATTGGGGTGACTGGAGCGCCATGCCAAAACCTGTTTGACCATTCCAGGAGTCTCCGAACCTTGTGCAACATCACCCATCAAAACCTCGTACCGACTCGGGAGCTGGCATTGCTCGGCTGTGAATTTCCAGGGCGCGTTGACGCTTTTGACAATCTCTGCTGGGCTCTCGTCTTTTGGAATATGGCTCGGATCGAAGCGCGAGTACTTAATTGTTCCAAATACAGCGGTTGCCACGTCAAATCCAGAGCCAATCTTTCCTTGTGCATGAGAGTGCGCGATCTGTGCAAGTTTATGAATTTTGCTAGGATCTATGTCATCTCCGCACAGAAAACACATTGCTGAAACGACAGCTACGACCAGCGCAGCAGAAGAGCCCAGGCCAGTTTTGGGCACCTCGGTAATCGGCACATTATGGTGGCTAAACTTGTTGTGGAAGTGCTTTGGCTGCGCGTTCTGCTGGGAGTGGAAACCCGTGTCAGAAAAAATCGTGATTTCACCCGTGAAATCGCGACCAAAATATGCTCGCACCGTATCATAACATGCATTCAAAAACGGGTTCGCGTGTGTCCCACTCTTGTCTGGAAACTGCCATTTTGACGCGAACTGTGGGCTACGGACGACAAGAGCCTGGCTGTTCGTCTTGGTAACGGCTGCGTACATGCGGCTAGAAAGCCCCACACTGAAGGCAGAGAATTCAGGAAATAAAACAAGGTAACCCCCCGCCAGTAGAGCTTTCCCTGGCGCGCTGAAAATAGCGTCGTACATTGTGTGATGTGAATGAGGGTGAGGGCCACGAATCATGCACATTTCAGGATAGTGACAAGAGAGAATGAGGAATTTCTTGATATTCAGTTATTCTCTGGTAGTCAGCTACTAAATCATTCATCTAATTATCAGTTTAGATTATTCCTGTTTAACTTATTGGGTGTCACTGACGGGTGGCCAGTACTACTTGAGGTTTGGGGCAGGGTCATTTTTCTTTACGATCACTATGCGGACTGAGCGTAATCTTCAGGCGGTCGTGCTGTGCGACTCGTACCTCCCGCGGTTCTCGCCCCTCACAGAGGACCGCCCACGGTGCTTACTTCCATTGGCGAACATGCCGTTGATTGAGTACACGCTAGAGTTCCTGGTCAACTGCGGCGTCTCTGAAGTGTATCTCATGTGTGGTGCGCACGCGTCGCAGGTAACGGCGTACATCCAATCGTCCAAGTGGGTTTCCAGCTTCATCCCATTTAGGATTCATACTATCGAGCTGCCAAATGCCATGAGTGTGGGCGATGCCATGCGGGACATTGATGCGCGTGGAATTATTACCTCGGACTTCCTTCTCATTTCGGGTGACGTTGTATGCAATATCGATTTTGAAAAGGTTTGGCAGGCCCATGTAGAGCGGAAGGCACAGGACAAGAACTGCATAATGAGTATGGTCCTGCGCCAGGCTTCAGCCCTTCACCGTACACGGTCCAATAGGACAGGTCTGTTTGTAGTTGACCAGTCAACAGATCGGTTAGTCGCCTACCACAAAAGCGTTCTCCAACCTGATGTCCGCGTAGAGAGTGCAGAATTGCTCAAGCTCACCGAGGTTGCCTTCCGCAATGATCTGATTGACTGCCGCGTGGATATCTGTACCATGGATGTACCAGCACTGTTCACCGAAAATTTTGATTATGAGTATCTGCGCGACGATTTTGTCACTGGCGTCCTTACATCGGACCTCTTGGGCAAGACTATATATACCCACATCATTGATGATGGTTATGCCGCCCGTGTCGAAAGCTTGAAAACTTATAAGGCTGTCACAAAAGACATCGTTTCAAGGTATGCATATCCGTTGGTGGTTGATAGCAACGAGCTGCAGGGTCAGTCCTATCGATACCAAAGAGGTCATATTTACAAAGAAAAGGACGTTGTCCTGAGTCAGTCGTGCACCATAGGTCTAGAAACGGTCGTTGGTGGTAAGACTTCAGTGGGTGAACGTACTGATATTCAGGGATCCGTGCTGGGCCGTCGATGCAAGATTGGAGATAATGTGAAGATTTCTGAATCCTACATCTGGGAAGACGTCGTCGTAGAAGAGGGTGCTACTATTACTGGTGCAATTGTTGGAAATGGCGTGGTAATTGGGGCTGGTGCATATATCGGACCTGGGTCAGTTATAGGTTTCGACTACAGGGTCGAGCCAGATGCTGAGATTACCCGCGGTTCCCGACTCAGCCAAAGAAGACGCTCCAGTGTTGCCTCTAGGCACTCTTTGGAGGCTAGAGACTCTGAAGATGAATATGAGAGTGCTGTGCAATCAGACTCGGATGGAGATTCACAGCTGGATGGTGTTTCTGACAATGAGGATTTAGCGGCCCTTGTTGAGGAAATGTACCTCAGTGATGACAGTATATCTAGTATTGAAGAAGAAATCAACCGCAAGAGTGGTCATCATTCTGGTCGGCGGGGATCCTCGAGTAGCGGACAGGCTCGCAAATCTCATCGTAAGAAGGGTCGTTCTTTGTCGACCACGAGCAATTACAGTCACGATGGTGAATCAGGTGACGATATCAATGACGAGTTCCTAAGTGAGGCTATCGCCTCTATCAACCGCTCAATCGTGGACAAACACTCCCAGGATGTGGCGATTTTGGAACTCAACACACTGCGCATGACGATGAATGCCGCGCATGAGAAAGTTCAGGAAGCAGCTATATGTGCACTGGTGAGACACATCGGGCATCTGATAACGCAAACAGATATCAAAACTGTTACTTCTAACGTTTTCCGAACTTGGTCTCCATTGTTGAAACGCATCACTTTCGACCAAGTGGGCCAAGTACACCTAGCCTCACTAATCGAAGCGAATACCGTGCCTATGATACAGGGTGAGCGTGTACTCGCATATGCGTTGATGACACTCTATGACACTGATGTGATATCAGAGGATGCCATTTATGCTTGGTGGAAAACACCTGAACAAGGGCCGAAAGTCCGTACTCTTGCAAAGCAATGGGTTGAATGGCTCGAAACTGCAGAGGAAGAGAGTGACTAATTTTTACATATTTGCTTAATTTGTCTGTTATGAGCGCTTGTAAGTAAGATCGAGCTTTAGGATGAGAGAGGGCTATTCTCTGATAAGTCTAGTAGTCTTGCATAGGGCGGGCGAACAACTGATGTGATTATCGAGGATCCCCTTACCCCCGTTGATACCCGCTTCCCAAGCCTTTAGGAGTACGATTACAACCTTTTGACTTTTGCTTGGCAATTTGTCCTCTCGACATTTCACCTTAAACTTTGCTTTCGAATCTTTTTTTAGCCCCAATTTAATTATGATCTGACACCTATCTTCGACGCCGCAGTAAGATTAGCTGTGTGGACAGAGGGTTACTCCCTTTGTCAGCACAAACAAAGGGAGGCGATCATTAGTAATACAACCTTGGCTCCACCCGAATTCCCAAAGCAGCAGCTGCCTCCCAGGATCGCCCGCCGCCTCGCTTCCTGCCTCTACCCCCTGTTCCAGCCTTACATTAGGCTATCATCGCTGGCACTACCCACACCTCGCCTTACTTTAAGCTATCATTCTGTTTGCTTCTCTGTTAAAAGAGAGCACTCTGAGCCTCGCGGTAAGCCTGAACTATTGAAACTAGCTCTTTATTGTGCTAGGCAGCGCGAAGTATCGTTGAAACACGTCACTACAGCACCTAAAAGCTAGTGGGAACTCGAGAAAGATTTCTCGTAATTTGGACAGTCCCATACCTCTAAGCCCGTTCAAATTCGTAGCTTGTGAAAAGAGATCATTCAGAACAATAGCAAATGTCTTTGCAGCAGCAAAATATGGATAATCAGCATCAGCCCCCATCGATTAAATGTGTGGTAGTCGGTGACGGTGCGGTCGGTAAGACCTGCCTGCTCATGAGCTATAGTAACAACAAATTTCCAAGTGACTATGTTCAGACAGTTTTCGATAACTATGCTGTAACAGTAATGGTTGCAGATGAACCGCACATGCTTCTTCTCTTTGACACCGCCGGTCAGGAAGATTTTGACCGTCTGCGTCCGCTTTCTTATCCTCAAACGGATATTTTTCTTATTTGCTTCAGCATAACTACTCCGGCTTCGTTCGAAAATGCACGAGAAAAGTGGATTCCAGAGGTGAGGTACTATTGTCCTGGCGTGCCTTATGTGATTGTCGGCACGCAGATGGATCTGCGTAATGACCCTGCGACGCTTAAGCGTCTTGCCAAAAGTAATCTGTCGCCTATCACCTCTGCACAGGGTGAAAAACTTGCCAAGGAAATGAATGCCGTCAAGTACCTCGAGTGTTCTGCACTCACTCAACGTGGTCTAAAGGCTGTTTTTGACTCTGCAATTGTCGCGTCGCTGTATCCGCCGAAACAGCCGACCCAGACTAAGGGCAAGGCTAAGAGCAAAACTGGCAAGAAGAAGAAGTGCGAGATTCTGTAATCATTTCATATAAAAATATAGTATTTAGAAAAGCAATCTCTATGTGTGAGGTCGTCCAGTCATTAGTTAGCTTCTAATCGGGTATTAATACAGTCCATGTACTGAATAGACCGCTTCGTGGCCCTTTGAATGTATTCATAGTCTTCGTGCTCCGGGTCAGTGTCATCTAGTAAAGTTTTGAGAAAAAGAGGATATTTCCCAAGCCTCTGTATCGGCTTTATCAACAAGCTGTCAAGTGACCATGCCGTAGTGAATTTTTCAGCACGTTGGTTACTTCGCTGGAGCCACGCAGTCAGATTTTTCTGATCAATATGAGAAAGCTGCTTTTGGACCTCCTTTGAAGACTGCTTAGGTGACTTTCCTGGAGTTCGCTTACTGAATTGCTTGGTTAAATCGTAGCAGAGGCTCATTTGGTCGCGATTATTATGGATGTAAGTCTCATAGACTTCATAGAATTGTCCTGTAAGAGCAAGACACATCGCCTTTCCTATGAACAATTCCTTGTCGGCTGCAACGTCCAAAGATCCAATTTCTCCGCTTCCGTTCTGCAAGATTTGGGCCGGGATTTGCGATTGCAAAATGGCAACTATGCTCAAACTAATGTCCATCACGTGTGTAACATTAGAGAATAATGTGTCGATTTGTCGCATGGACAGACCTATGTTTGCGCTACCGCACATGTAGATGCGGACAATAACTGCCATATCTTGAGCAAACTGACGTTCAGTAAAGAAAATCTCGCGTGAAATATTCTGTCTGTGTCTCATCTTTTCAAATAGTCTTGGATCCCGGACATCTGAATTAGAAATGCTTGGAAGCGAGCTTAGGGATGGGAGACTATCCAAACTCGGTCTGAAACTATTTCGATGACCTGGATCGTTGTTATCACCATACTTGGAGGATTTTTCTGACTCGGATGAATGGAGACAGCCCCCAGAGTTAGAGTTTTTCATAATAAAACTAGCAGGCATGAATTCTCCCGTTGGAGTGACTGGAGAATGCTTAACAAACCGTAGTGGAGATATAGTAGCTCTTGGAGTGGTCCAAGCTGAACTATTACTGTTTCTGATCCTTAATGTTTCCATTTTGAATAGACTGCTCTTTCGTTGACTTATAACATTTTCAGAGAGGCTTTCATCGTTTGTATAATCTGAAACTAGCTTTTTTTTCCGTAAGTCTTCGAAAGATATTGCAGGTTGAAGTGTTTTTACCGGTTTCTCATCGGAAGTGGAAGGCATGAGTTCATCAGCCGTTGTGAATTTCCATGATTCAGTTTCCAGAAAATTACGTGGCTGAATATAGTTGGTGTCATGATAGTCTTTATTGCAAATATACGACATAATCTTGCCTTTCCTTTGCAGAGCTATTTTAAACGAATTGCTGCTGTAGAGACAATAATCAGTCGTCACGTAACGGCAAAAATAACGAGCGGTCGCTTGGTGCTAGGGATAATGAGATCTCACTTGATACCGATTAAATTTGGAGATGGAAAGAACTAGATATTGGCTTTCCGACTCTGACTTTAATAATAGTACTGCCAGATGCAGGATAATAAATCATGCATTTCAGGTATGGGTAGCGCATGAAGATAGATTTTGGTAAATCGTGTTTAGGCATACAAAGTTTGCAGGGTAATTTATCTTATGTAACTCATTAAGATATATGGAGGAACTTTATTCTATTCTCCTGTGGTGTCTGGCCGTTTCTGATACTAATTGTGAAAATGCTATTCTTATATTTATATCTCCATGTGCTTTTGCTTAATTTAATTCTATGCAGGTAGGTTTCATCACAAACTCAGCAGCAAAGATCCTAAATGAGACGGCTTCGGTGATCAGAATCTTCGAAAACATGATCTTGAACCACGCCTCTAGATTGTTCCTGCCTATAATTGAAGTTGTCACGTAATGCCGTAGCAGGTGCATCCTCATCATAGTATATAGAATCTGGAGGCGTAATCTTGTTGTTGGGTCTTAAAGTTTCAGTATGAGCAGGTACAGCACCGAACTGTGAGCCATGCTCTGGCTCATAATTGAGGTACGAATGTCTGTATCCATCCTTTGCCGTGTTGCCTAGATCGTCCAATTCTGTGCCACCAAGCTGATCATCATTGCTCGGCATAAATAGATTACGATCATCAGAGACTGGCTCATAGCGGTCATCTGGATGAGGGTGGAAAACTGCCATGAGACACTCAACAATAAGAGCAACTAAGTACGCAAAACACACGATGGCATTCATAACAAAATAGACCACACCCATGATTGCAGACGCCACGTCCACTTTCGATCCGAACAGGTTGCTAAAAAACATGAAAAAGATCGCGTTGACAATTGAAAATACACCAATCGCAATATTATAACCATTCATGCTCTTGCTCATGTACGGTTTAACAATGCAAAGAGCCACAAAATAGATAATTTCCACCACAACTAAAGTGATGGCTTGGGCCTTACCGTTTGACTGACCCAAGCCTATAGTTGCTGAGCGGGCAAAGGTGTAAACTAAAAAGGGGAAAATGAACCAGTAAGTTGAGGCTTTATACTGGACATAGAGAAAACCCCATTTGGAGAAAACCTCAGGATTTCCGAATAGAACTGATGCAGGATTGCTAAACAGTTGCTTTGAGCGGGTTCCGAGAATCAAAACTCGTGAAACAGCAACCAACAACGATGTCACAAGAATCAAGAACATGACAACCGCAATTACTGTCGTGGCTGCTGAAACATGGTCTGTGAATTCCCAAAGGCAGAGTAAGCTCATTTGGGTGAAACCGATAACAAAGTATCGGAATAGTGTTCCCTTAGTGTATCCATAGTAATTAAGACGAAAATCAAGCAGCTTGGAAGAGTCTAAAGCATTCATTTTCACAAGAAGTTCTAGAACTCCCTTAGAAAGAAGTAAGGCCAAAACTAAAAAGATCCCAATGAAGATGAATGCTGCTGCTCCGGTAACGAAAAAATTGGACAGCTCTATGTTAGACAGAAAGGAAACTCTCTGGATTCCTTGTAGAACCAGTGTTTTTTTTAGAACATCCGAGTCACGCTGATTGGTGGTGGTCATGTTAGATGACAAGTCAACACCAACTCGTTTCACTAACCTCGAAGCCTGATTCACAGCTTCTTCTATGGATCGCTTCTTGAAGACGGCAATAGCGATATCATCCTTGTTCGCCAAGATTGTAGTGGCCTTACCACCAGTGCTTTTCACGTACCAGTGGCAGGCTTTCTGCATAAACCCAACACTGAAGATACCTGTAGTCCATACAAAGTTCTGGACCCACGCAGCAGCTATGGGGGGTAATCGATAAACAGCCATCATACCGACGATGGCCATGCCTTGAAAATAAGTGAACAAGCTCACAGTGTTCGATATGATTTGAGAGGCAGTTCGTGAATTACCACTAAGTGCGGTAACAGCGGACATGAGCACACCCGCAATAATAATTCCGAACAAGATCCACGAAACATATTGGTGCTGCACTGTCATATCGTTTGAAAGCTCAGCAATCACACAAGCCGCTGTGTCATTTGATTGCTTATTTCCTGATTCATCTACGTAGTATACCTTGGCTTGGACGTAGGCATCAATATTAGGAACGGTATAGGCCACCCCAGGAATCTGATCTGCATATTCCTTTGGCACGTCAAAGTCAGTTCGAACATCGAATCTTCCCGGAGCCATGGGGCAGATTGTCTGGGAAATGTCACAGCCAGAAATCGATTGGTCCAGAATGTGAATGCCGTATACGTAGAGATTCACGTCGACGCTGAAGTTTCCATCAATAGTGGACATGATCTCGAGATCAAGCGAAGCGGTGTTATTTTCAGGATGGAAGACGACATCGAACTTTTGGGCTTCGAACTCTGACGATGATTGACATTGAAGCAAGGCACTAGTTTTAATCAACTTCTTCCCAAAGACAAGGCTCGCCCATATGAGCACAGGGAAGAACAGCATTCGGTGTTGACAGCGAGCTCGGTGTCTAAATATAGCACCCTAGTCCTTGCGGAATGAGGCGTGTGACAACTTGGTCTAGGGCAAATCAATCTATTCATCTATCTATGTATCTATGTCTTCCAAGTTGTTTATGAACGAACGCTGAAAGGCCGACCGACCTTCTCAACAGCCGAGAGACGAGAAATGTGATCTCCGATTGAAGTTCTGATACGCTCAGTGGTAAAAGGTGCGTCAATTGGTACATCTGGATTCATACCATGGCTTTTTTGTGCGCTCTTAATAGCATCCCGCAATGCAAACATTGGAGCACATCCCAAGAATAGGGGTGGCTCACCAACACCTTTAGACTTGTGTATGGTCTTCAGGTGATTGAAGTCCCTGTTTTGTAAATGTTCCACGTTGAAGTGTTGCGGCAAGTCTCGGAAACCAGGTATTTTATAATTGCCAGGTCCTCGTGTTATGATAGACCCATTGGTAGACCACAGAGACTCTTCGAGGGTAAATAATCCCTGTCCCTGAACAAAACCGCCTTCAATTTGACCGTAATCGATAGCCTGGTTGATGGGCCGCCCGATATCCATGATGATATCAGTTCGCAAATTGGCCCAATCACCGGTCAGTGTGTCGACTTCCACGAGAGAAATTGCTACACCTTGTGTGAAGTACTGGAATGCTGGGCCTGGATTAGGATCATTATTGTCGAAGAAGTACCCAATATCCGGCATTTTGTAAAATCCATTGGCACTCAAATTCACGCGATCGAAATAAGCTGCATGCGCTATCTGATGCATTGATGCATCCGGGCCGAACTTCTTGCGGTAAGGCTCCAAACGCTCATTGAGCTGATCACAGGCATTTTGAACAGCCATGCCATTTATATCGCTCGACGCTGATGCAGCAGTGGGTGATGCATTAGCTACGGTATTAGTTGCCGTTTCGCTAATAAAGACATTTTGAACAGGAACCTTGAGAGCTATCGCACACACCATAATCATCTTCGTATGCAATCCTTGGCCCATTTCAGTACCACCATGCGTGAGGAGCACGCTGCCATCCTCATAAATATGAACTAGGGCACCACCTTGATTCAAGAACTGAGCCCCAAAAGCAATGCCAAACTTAGTGGGAATACAACTAAGTCCTCGCTTTATCCACGTTGATTTGGAATTGAAATTATCGACCTCGGCACGGAGCTGGTCGTACTTAGTTTGATTCCGGAGCTTCTCAGCCATCAACGGGACTGTAAAGTCATTCCCGAGCCATTGTAAGTAAGGAGTTCGCGCAGTTCCATCCATTTTGTAGTAGTTTATTCGACGGAGCTCTTCGGGATCCGACATACCGAGCTTCTCGCTAACTTCGTAAATAATCGATTCACCAACGAACATCCCTTGTGGCCCTCCAAAACCGCGGAAAGCAGTATTCGACGCAAGGTTTGTTCGACAAGCCTTGGTACCGTAGTCCACATTTGGACCGAAATCATAGCAGTTATCGACATGAAGTGTTGCTCTGTCCATAACACCCTTGGTCAAATCCATAGAATAGCCAGCGTTGGCATAAAGTTCGGCTTTGATTCCCGTAAACTTGTAATTCTCATCCAAAGTGACTTGCCATTTAGTCAAAAATGGGTGTCGCTGTCCACTTTGAACCATATCGTCTGCCCGACTCATTATCATACGCACGGGAACTTGAAATTTGTTAGCAGCCACTGCAGCCAATGTAGAAATATGCATGCAAGCCGTTTCTTTGCCGCCAAATCCACCACCGAGTCGTTTGACACGTGCAACAATCCGAGATGCTGGGATGTTAAGAGCGGAAGCAGCTACTAGCTGGGTTTCATTTGGATTCTGAGAGCTGGCGTAAATCTTAAATTCTTGTCCACCGTCTTCGGGTACAGCGATGGCGCCTTGGGGCTCTAAGTAGAAATGTTCTTGAGCACCCATCCGACACTCACCAGAAAACTTATAGGGCGCGTTTTCCCATTCCTTGTCAAAATCGCCATGTACAACTCGATTCTGAATATTGAAGAAGCTATTGCGCTCAATTGCATCCTCTATTGTGACAATAGGACCCTGGGGATCATCTTCATACTCAACTTTGACCTTTCGAGCAGCCATTTCTGCGATTGAGCGAGTAGTGGCAACGATTATAGCAATCGTGTCACCCACATATTCGGCACCAGATTCTACAAACACACGATCAGGTCCAATTGCCTTAAACGCGCCGTATTGGTTATCACCAGGCACATCTGAAATGTCAACTTTGCCCACAACTCCTTCGATTGCCAGCGCTTCATCAAAGTCGACTCTAGTAATTTTTGCGCGAGCGTGCGAGGACAAAACTTGCACACCGTGCAATTCTCTTACTTGTTCAGGTAGATCATCGACATACTGAGCTTCACCCGTGACTTGACGCATCGCATTGAGATGCATGACATTCTGGCCCAAGATATCTTGTTTGTACTCATTCTGCAAGTCACGCACACCTTTCGGTTTCTGGGTTCGCGTTACTTCAAGCAATGCTGCATCGTCAGAATTGAGTCCACAAGATTGGAGCACAGTTTGCACAAATTTGTAGAAAAACGACATTATCAGAGATCGACGAAATACAGCCATACCACCAGGGACACTGTAAGGAAGCGCGAATTCAGCATCAAGAGAGGACAGAAATCTGGTCAAAGAAGCTAGTGATGCCACAGGCTGGCCAACCAGTGACAGTGAGGTTTTAGCAAGCACAGTAAAAGGTGCCACGCCACCATATGCAAGGCGACATTCGGAAATGAAGCCATTGTGAACCTGAATGTACATGGAACTCGTGACAATAGAGATATCATCGTCCTTACGTTTAGCTTGCTTGAAACTCTGGACAACTTCTCCTTCTTTACTTACAGGAATTGTGATGTGCGTAAGTAATTTGTTGCCCAATTTCGTTTTACGATAGCCCACAAAAAATGGGTCGTCAAATTCACCCATTTTGATTGTACTGATCTCCCCTGTTTCTGGATCCAACACCTCTAACTTGACATTGGCACTGACAAACACAGGGTTCAAATCAGAGATGGGAGATGCGGTTGCGATGTTACCGGCCGGAGTTGCAACATTTCGGATTTGGCGGCCAGCAAAGTACTTAAGCTGAGTGAGCACAGCCTGGTAAAATTGAGTTTGAGACGACGGCAATTCCTCTACGAGAGCATCTAAACGATTCTCTAAATCAGATAGAGGAATGTTACCCCCGATACGAACACCTTCAGGAACTCGCTGAAAAATTTTGAGTTCGGGAACATCTAGGACGTAAATACACACCTGATGAATATCTCCTTTGATTTTAGCTTCGATTTGGAATTCAGATGCACCACCAACCATTTTTGCACCAGGATTTTGCTTCAATAGCTCAACCAATTGCGACAAAGAAGTCGGACGGTACCACAGATGACCGAACTGATCTTCGAGCTCCAGCAGTTCTGGCTGATATTTCTTCAGACTCGGCGGGAAGATAAGTTCAGCATGCGGATATTCACGAAGTTTGTGTGGTTCAGGGATTTTTTTGTTGATTCCATTTTGCTTGCAGCAGCCACCTTCTTTACCGCAGCATCCACCGTCGCCACCCTCTACAAAGGTACTTGCAGCATCAATAATCGGCTTATAACCTGTGCACCGGCACAGATTTCCATCGAAAGCTTCTGTTAATTGCTCTCGACTAGGATTCCCTTCAGTTTCTCTCAGTAGAGAATATAAACTCATAACTATGCCAGGCGTGCAGAATCCACACTGAGAGCCATGAAAAACAGCGATACGTTCCTGCGCAGCATGTGGCACCTTACTGTTGCCAATACCTTCTACAGTCATGACATGCTTTCCATCTAGTGCGATTATCGGCACAATACAGCCATTTATGGCATAGTAATGTGGTCTTTGCGCTTCCGGATTCCACTCTGACAGTGTCAATGTGCAAGCGCCACACCCGCCTTCTTGGCAACCGAGCTTTGTCCCAGTCAAGCCCGTGCTACGAATGTACTCCAGAACCGTTTGCGAAGGATCAGGATGTCGCAAAACCTGCTTTTTACCGTTAAGGAAAAACTCCAATGTAGACTTCATAAGTCGTTTAGTAGAATTCTAGTTTAGGGTATATGTTGATAGATATAACCTCCATGACCTGATAAGAAACCGCGTCCGCCGGATTCCCCGCGGAGATTTGTGTTTCCGTACCCTGATGTGGCTCGATATCCAATTCCATGGACTTCCTACGGTAAATGATGTCCACTGAAGAAAATGTTATAATTTTCCACGAGTCTCTGGATGATATAGCATATACTTAGCAAAATGTTTGTTAATATTTTGCTCCTATAGTTGTAACTTCAGCAAACAGTAAATTCAATTGAATTAAATTCCTGAGCATGAAAACAATTCTGAAGCATAGAAATACTCGACAGGGAGAGGTGTGAGCTTACTGCAACTGGACTAACAAAGACAGGTTCAAGCTATAAACTCTTGTTTTTGTATGTGTGCGTGTTTTAAAATATCGGAACTCAAAAGAAGACAGGTTGATACCGCAAAAATATCAATATTCATCCAGAAAACTTTATAATGATAATCCATAACTTTTGAATTTTTAAATATTTAGCTAGCTTTCGTCCATTATGGTCACGTGCTTATAAAAGCTAAATAACTTAATATGACATATTGAAAGCAAAGAAGTTGACTATGGCCAGATCGGTTGACCGTGTTAGAAATTGAGCAACGTTGTTAAATACACATGACCAGTCTTGGTGGTCTAGCGGTTATGATGGGTGTCTTCCACTATGGTAGATTAACACCAGATCCGGGTTCGACTCCCGGCCGAGACATTTATTTTTCGAATTTTTTTCCCGTGTTTATGATTGATGCTATAACCCAGATACAGATATAATCCGTTGTCTATCAAGATTTACTGTTGAACATGAATTGAATTCAATTGTTAAAGGCTTGAAATCACTTCTGAGGCATCTCCGATTTAACAAATGAATAAGGTCACACATATTCTCGGAATTTATTAGGTGATCTTCTGATGACTCATCTGTACCCACGTATGTCAGAAGGACGCCGGAAAAGCCACGTACAGGCGGAACAGAAAAGACGCCAGGCTATCCGAGCATCTTTCGACAAATTGTCTGACATACTTCCAGGCGTAGAATCACATCATGCTCGCTCTGAAGCTGTAGTGATCGGTAAATGTGTGGATGTCCTACACCAATTGCAGGCCGAACGCGAGGCCTTGAAATCGCTTACCGACAGTACTAAGACGAATCACTAGGGTTTTCTTCTATATTATCTTCTAAAGACATCTATTTTAAAGATGTTTTGCGAATTAAAGAGCCTTCTTCGAGTGCATCTACCGCAGTAGAGAAAGATGAAACCTTTGATGTTACCCACGGCCTTCTTCGACTAAGCTTATTTCATTTGACTGGTATCATAATTACTCAATATGTGGGCAAAATGTGGCATGGAACGGCAACAAGAGTCAGCAAGTGCGTCGCTAGTGCGGGGATGTGCAGTGCAGCACATACCCGGGGTACATGCATTTTGAGGGTTGTCACAATTACGTCAGGGTTCCCGGCATATAACACTCATTGAATGTCGGGATCAATCAGACAGTTGAGATCTCTTTGTCAAAAGGATGAGTACTCAAATTTCTCATTAAATGTTAATGCAGTTACATTGAAAAGTAGTCCTCTTTCCATAGAATGTGATGACAAACCATGATTTGAGATCTACACATAAGGTAAGGGTATGCATTGTCCGAAGAACTGCACTTAAAGATGCTACGACTGCTACTACTGCGTCCAAGTGAATTATAAGACTCTTGGTCCATTAGTACTACGTCCAACTCACAAACTCTCGAATCATTATTTGCTCTCTCCCCTCTGATCAAATTCTATGCTTCATGTCCGTCACATGGGAGAAGTCTGACTTCATCAAGTAGATGCGATATGCACCAAATTGGGATAGGGCAATAGGTAGTCGGAAAAAAGATAATATAAAAGTATAAAAAATCACTAATAGGGTAAAAGAAATGCAAATTTATATGGGAAAAATCCAAAATGCCATCCGATAATTTTCACGAATATGATATCATTATTTTAATCTCATCTACACGAATTATAGGGGAACTGTGGTCCTTACCCTGACATTACGGCTCTGGGTGCTGTGAACGTGCATGAGCTCTAGAAACCTCCAAATAGAAGGCGATTAAAAGTTTTACATACAACAGAATGCTTTGCATAGCTAAATCACTGGGGCTGGCTAGTATTTCTACTTCGCAAACAAAGTTCATACTGGCTAGGCCGCGCGGCTCCTGCAAACGCCATACTACCTGGGTTCGGTAATGCATTATGCATTCTGTTCGAGAGTACACATACCGGTATTCCGAGGACGTTGCAATTTCAGAAACTCTATATAAAGAGCACTTGCTAGGTTAATTTGATATTATATTCACTCATGATCTTAAAAGCTCTTCTTGTGCTAGCCTGCACTGTTTTTGCTGCTCCAGTGCCTGGTATCACTCTTCCTCCGCCTCTTGAGGATGATTTCTACGAAGCTCCTAGTAATCTTCATGAGCTGAAGAACGGTGAGGTCTACAATCAACGCCAAGTCACCCCAAATTTTCAGCTTCAGCTTTCATTTTCTGAAGTCTGGCAGGTCGCATATAAGACCACTAACACGCAAGGCGAGGATTCCCACACCATTACCACCATTTTTAAACCCAATCACCCTGCTCCTGAGCAGCAGATTTTTTCTTATCAAGTTTGGGAGGATGCAGATCAGTTGAATTGTAGCCCAAGCTATGGCCTTGCGAAGGGCATTCTCGCACCCGACGGTATCACTACCGTAATTGATACAGCAGTTGCTATCAAGTTCGGTCTCTCGCAGGGATGGTATGTAGCAGTACCCGACCATGAGGGCCCACGCTCCGCCTTCATTGCGGGCTATGAGCAGGGTCAGGCAGGTTTAGACGGCATTCGCGCTGCGGAAAATTTCCTTGGCATGACTCAAGACACTCAAGTTGCTATGTATGGCTACAGTGGCGGTGCCAGTGCCACTGCGTGGATGGCCAATCTTCAGCCCACTTATGCTCCGGAGTTGAACATTGTTGGTGCAGTTCATGGTGGTACTCCTGTCGATATCTTGGCGACAATTGAATACCTTGACAAGCCTGATCGAGCATTTTCTGGTTTCATTGTAGGTGCTTTTGCTGGTCTCTTGCATGCGTATCCAGAGAAGAATGAATCAGTTTGGCCCCATCTAGACCAAAGCCTAAAAGACAAACTCAATGAGATTCAGACTCCTGACAATTGTGTTCTGACCGAGATTCTCAAAGATGGGTACACGGAATATCATACCCAAGCCGATATTGACCTCCTTTCGTTCCCGCCAGCTGTAGAGGTTTTCACGAACGAGTCACTTCTGACAAATGTAAGCACAGGAATCCTTAACACCCCGAAGTTCCCACGCTATATTTACCATGCGGACGAAGATGAAATTATTCCTGCCGGTGCTGTTCGGCAGTACGTTCAACAACAGTGTGCAATGGGTGCTAATATCCAGTACGTTCCCTGGCTTGGAAATAACCACGTTGGTATAGAGTACATGGGTATTCCTGATGCTTTCCAATTCCTTATTCAAGCTTTCAAAGGTGAAACGCCGCAAGTCCTCTGTGGAACACCCAACGATGACGTCCTAACGCTTGCTTCTAAAGGAGTGAGTGCGATCATCGGCCAGCCGATCGTAGATGTTCTTAATGGCCTTGTTGGCGTCACTCTAAAGGGATTCAAGGTCATTTTTAACCCGGATGCTCCCTACGAGGAGGGCCAGACTCCTTAAGGATATAACTATGTGTATTGTATCTAGAATGTGTACTGGTAACTTTTACGTACACTCACCTTACCCCGTGCGACACGTACCTGGGTCAAATGGATATTGAGCTTGATGTGTTAGAGAAGCGGATCCGCAAGCCGCGGAGACCTCAGTTCCTTGTTATGGCCATAGCACTGTTACAATTGGCCCTTTGCTTCCTTTTTTTCTCACAATACGACAAGCTGTACTCCAAATCGAGTTCTGGCACTGCAGGACTTGTAGGTGCCGCAATGAGTGGACTCAGCCAGGCGCTTCTCGAACTGTTGACAAAGAAATACGACTACGGAAAAATTGTCAAGTTTCAAGTTTGGGGAGTCATCAACGGAGTCTGGACACGATTCTGGACTGAGCAGCTTACGACGCGATTCCAGATGTGGCCCGCAAAAGTCGCACTAGATCAGACCCTGGGAAATCCTCTATCGGTTTTCGCTTTCACGTCTCTATCGGCATTCTGGGAAGGTTATGACGTTGATCTTTACTTACAGAAAAACTACATGTCGTCCCTGAAGGCGTCCCTATTGATTTGGCCATTAGCGTCTGTGCTCCAATTCATTGTCATACCGAAGCAGTATATTGTCCTGTTTAACACCTTCGTGAATTTTGCATGGATGATTACGCTTGGTCTTCTTACATAGCTTTCACTTAAATAAATATGATTAGCACATACGTATATAGCTGTTGTTAACATAGGGTTACAGTTCCGCCTATGGCCCTGCCGAATCTTCGTCGGCTCTTTGCTTCATTCCGAACAGAAGAAGAGGAGAGAGACTTTTCGCGCACGGCTTTCTTCAATCTCGTTGGATTTCTGGCGACTTCTGCTTTATTCAGTATCATCGCTCAGCGAGCGAATGATAAGTAGGTTTGCCCGCAGCTATGTCGTGTTAAGACGATTGGGCGACCCTCAAGAGACGGCTCGCCAGATGGCGCATCAGAGTATGATGGGAAGTATCCCATCAATGGCGGTCACCGCGTTCATGACTCAGTACGACGAACAGCGGCAAATAGAAGAATTTGTCTCTGGCATAGAACGCCCTTCGACAGCAGCAATGGTTTCCGGTACCGAAGTACATGCCGAGTTGGAAAGGCAAGCTAAATTCAAAGAGATCTTTCCGCGTGTTGGTGACGGGCCTCTTGGCGAAGTAAATTTCGACGTAGCTGGCATGCCCATTGCCGTGTTTGCAAAGAACGAAATCCGGTTCATGGACTACTTGAACAAAATTCATGCTTTGAGCAATAAACAGATGGTTAGAGAGCTTCCTGTATATGGTAGGATTGCCAATTTTGCGTTGCGGGGAATCATAGATGGTGTAAGCCCAGGCAATCTTGTGATTACCGAAACCAAAACAACCAGTCGACTGCCTGTTAATCCGAGTTTGGTTCATTTGGCATACCACCAAACGCTGATATACCACGTAATGTTGCAGAGCCTAGTTGAAGCAGGTACCAACTCCCTTGAAAGTTTAATGGATTCTTTTTGGATCGAACACGAGGTCATTCGAAGTTTGGTAAATCATCCTGTTTCGAAAACCATCACGGAGGCTCACCAGGGGCTTATGATGTCTAATAAGCTATACATTGATGTCATTCACAACAATTTGATGCACCGCTTTGAGACAGTCTTCGACAGAGAAATTTACGAACAAATGGTTCAATCGCGATTGGATCTATTTAATGGTAAAAGAATGCCATTTGGGTGTACTCTTCGCCATATTCTAGAATAATCTATATACAATCATCATCAATTCATTATCATCACTGCAGTATCTCGGGCGATGCCGAGACAATGTAGAACTTAGCCATTTCATACACTGTCCAGCAAATCGCCGTGGAAGGCATGTTAGCTAGAATTCTGGGCTTCACGCCGCGTAAGAATCCAACCATACCGTTCTTCCGGTAGACATATCTGGCTGCTTCACTGACCGAGTTCAAGTCGCGGGCTTCCTTGTCCGGAGAGACACCTCGGGTTTGCAGCAGCGTCTTGATCACATCGAAAGGTGTGCTCAAAGCAGCCGCCGTCGCACCAGCGATACCACCAGAAACACAATGCACCAGCGGGTCGTGCTTGCGCTGAGCATTGAGAAGATGCGAAACTTGGTCGTAAACTGTAAAGTTAATGGCAGTGAAGGGCACATTCATGAGCAAAGTGATTGGGTACGAAACATAAAATGCGGAAATGCCTTCGTTAGAGTAGATTCGAGCAGCAGTCTTCAGGATAGAGGCACCGGCATTTGACTGAAGCTGCATGCGCTGCTTCAACACATCGAAAGGTGTCATCAAAGCGTCACTGCTGATAGTCGCTGCTGCACCAGCCATAGCACTCACGGAGGCAGTTGGCTCTGACGCGTGGCCATTTGCCTGACCGGCATTGGTAACAGTTTCATACACAGCGAAATGCACAGCATGCGCCGGACCCGCACCCATAACGACAGATGCTACGCCGCGCCAAAGAGCCGCGAAGCCTTCAGTGGCGTTGACAGTAGAGATTGAAGACACGACACCCCGGTACACCTCCGATGCGCCAGCAACTTGCATGCGAGTCTTAATAGCATCCACAGGGAACATCACTGTGTGCTCCATAATACCTGCAATCGCACCAGCGGTCATGCTGAGACTCAGAGGGGTGTTGCTCGGCAACTCTTCATAGTCACACTCGGCGAAGTCCATTCTGATCTGTCAAGTAAAGAGTTACTTTAATGTATCAAAGTAACGATGAGTTGTCGGGAATATTAATGGAACAGATGGATGGCTGCTATGATCTCTAGCAGTCTGCCTCTTTTCTCTTGACTGAAGTCTAAGACCTATTGCTAATTTGACGCCTCACCAGTATGTGTGTGCGGTTTGACCCTAATAAATATTTCACAACTGCGGGAATAAAGGCATACTATCTTCTAAGCTTTAGTCATGCGGTTGCTGAAAAGGGATTAATCGTATGACGTTGCCCACGGTCTGGATCCTAGCCTCGTTCGTCATGGCCACCAAATCCTGAGAGCCTAGAAAGGAGCTGAAATAAATAGACGATGTAATGACTCATTGACTTTGATATCGATTGGAGCGGCGAATTGCATTTGTTCGACGCAGCCCACCCTGCATGCGATTATGTAGTTGCCTCTCGTGTGTTCTAATATACTGTCGCCACTTTAATCGGCGGATAAGAATTCTTTGACGATAATAAGGTGGCACTTTGAGAGTGTCCGGCTTATGAAGAGGTATCGCCATGTAATAGCGCGCTCAACACGTTGCCAACACTTGCAATTTCGGGAGTCCGTAGAGATTGATGATCAAACCGGACGAACCAAACCCTTCGTTCCCCATATATCATTAAACACAAACAAATCGCGCGTCGCGTTAGAGAAATAGTTCTGGATCAACCGAGAAGAGTCTAAAAGCATAAGGGAACGAAAAGCATTGGGAATACAATGAATCATGTCAGAAGTCTACATTACTATTCAACAGATCCCGCGCTGAGCCTCAGTCGGCATGAAGATCCTGACTACGTGAACTCTAGTGACCCACCATTGCCAAGTTCTTCTGACACCGCAATGAGCGTAGATCCCATTCCATCGTCTCCTCCAGGCTCTGACATAAAGATGGATGATCTTTATGCCCGGCATGTGCCAACCTATGATCGAAGTCAACTTTATGACCATAGTCCCTTACGCGACGATGACCAGGCCGGCGATACCGATGAAGATACCGATGACGATTCTCGAGATGTCACTTTTACTGGTAATTTTTTGGAACCTTTAAGTCAGCCATCTGTAGCGTCATCGATGGGGAATTTTTACGCTAGTTCCCAAAGCACAATGAAACAGGACTCCCAGATAATTCCTGCTTCCCGTGCTGGATCCTTATTTGTACCAATTGCGTCTCGTACCGCATCCTTGCGCCAAAATCGAGCCGAACGCGCTATCGACCGGGTTTTCGAGGGTACGTCTAATGCTGTCAACTTAGATCAGGATGACTACGAAGCCGTCCCTGATGCTTGCCGCGCACTTGCGGACCATGAGGACCTTGGTGGCAGACGGTATCACCTGAGTTTGAGCAAGAACCATATCCGCTTTATTGATAAATTCCTGTATCGGATTGATCGCTTGAAGTATCTGAATCTGCGAGAAAATGATATCACTGAGCTCACTGCAATGATCAGTGAACTAGTTAATCTCAATGAGCTACACCTTGGGCACAACAAACTACAGACTTTGCCAGCTGAGCTTTTCAACTTGCCGGAATTGAAAACATTAACTACACACCCCAATGAATATTTGATGGCTCCAGAAGACGGCAGTGCACGTCTTATCAGGTATAGCAAGCAACCATCGCTGGTGGATTTTTCTCAGAGAGCAATCGCTCAAGCTGGATTTGACCAAGAGTTCCCTGATTTTCGTCGCTTGCTTGCCGGATGGGCCGGAGAATTTCCACAGTTGGTCCAGCCAATTCTGTATACTGTGCAAATTGGTAGAGTATGTTCGGTCTGTTTCAATCCTATAGTGAGACCTCTGGCAACGTTTTTGAATTGGACTAGACATCCGGCGGATCACAGTGCTGGGACCGTGCCATACCAAACTGTTCTTTGTTCTGATACGTGCATACATGCTCTTGCTGCAAATTTCAATTAGTCTGCTATCTATTTATTTATTTATGTAATAATGATAATGATACAATTACAATTATAAATAATACAAAGCTAGATGCGAGAAGCCAGCGTCGACCAGTGGGAGGAAACAGCTTCCCTCAAAGAATTTCCTTCGAGGTTGTCAAACATAGAAGGTTTAACCAGTGGCTTTAAATCCAGCTGTAAATGTGAAAATTTGATATACAATTCTGCCAGCTTTTTCTGCGCCTCTTGATGCCCTTGTCGTGCACAAAATGCCCAAATGTTCACAGAGTCATTAATGCCCATCAGTGCCATCTTGGGTGTTGCAATAGTCGTGGATTCCATATAATATCGCAGAAATCGTGATGCATAGTCCATGCTGCGCAACACAACAGTGTCAAGAACAATCCTAGCAGCTTGAGCACAATCATCAAAAGCAGCACTTTCTCTCAAAACCTGAGGATTCACAAGTAAAGAAATCACTTGCAGGTCTTGATAGAGCGTACCAGGTTCGCGACCGATGATTCTACTGAGCTCTTGGATAATTTCAGAGCGGCTGACAGTATTAGCCTGGTTTCGCTGTCGCTTAGTATGCATATAACGAACAAGTTGTTCCACAGCACGCAACTTCATTAGGGGACTTCCAGCCAAGGAAATTGCATCCAAAAGAGGCTGTGACTCCTGAGAATCACCCTCTAGCAACATGCGGCCAGTTTGTTGCATGTAATGATCTGTTTCGGTTCCGTAATGGAAGAAGCAAAAACCAATATCTGATAGTATCAGTGCCTCGACTTGAATGATACTGGGAGCCTTCGGTGGACCAACGACTCGCTTTTCTTCGTAGCGTTGAGACATATCATCCTGGTAATTCGGGGTAGACGCTGTGGTGGTGCGTAATGAGTCATGGCTGCTAGCAAGTCCTAAAAAGTGGGTTGAAGTTGTTGTGTGCAAACTTAATGGCATGGAAGACTGGTGACTGTTACCACTATCAAAAAAGTCGAAGAGGCCCAAAGAGGAACGACGATGGTGGTGGCTACTGCGTTTGTTGCCTGTGGCATGATTAAACCCACTACCATTAACACGGGCTTGTGCTTGGGCTTGCTGTTGTGCAAACTGACTTTGATATTGCCGATCCCGTTTGAAGCTGACATATGATATGAGATGATCACGTTCCATGAGCTTACGGGCTAAAGTAGCTATCTCAACCAATCCACGGGTAAATCTCTCCTCAGCTGGTAGAATGTTGCGAGCTTGGTTACGGCGCAAAAAATTCCTGACTGAATCAACTTCTCTGTCATTAAGTTTCCCAGGACGGAGAAGAGGCTTGATATAATATGGTGACTCTGGTTGACTGTGAGAGCTCAGAATTGACAGCCTCCGACTCCGACCCACAGGCGGCGCTGAAGTATCCATACCATTTTTTGAAAAGGTGTCTTCATTGTGCGTTCGATTGATGCTGCCACTACCTAGGCTACCATAGCCTAAACCAAAGCTGAACCCGAGGCTGGTAAGGCCATTTATTGTAGATGTCTTCGCACCATATCTATCTTCATCTTCCTCCCTAGCCTTTGGATAAAGAGAATATAGAAATTGGCGCGATTTATAGAAGGCTTGGCTATTGCGAGCCTCAGCTTCATACCAAATATGTACACGAGCACAATCCAATATGGCCAGCAGATTGGATAATCTCTCACGTTCATGGCGCTGATCCCGTGCCGCTTGGTCTAGCATGCGTCTCAAAGACTTACACTTGACTTTAGCATTGTCAACACCTTGAGCCATTTCTATGACATGACTTTGAGTGAGCACAGGCTCTATGTCTTGTAAATCGAGCAGAGTTGAAAAATCACCTCGTAGAACTGCCTCATTTCGAGCCTGCTCGACGCGGTCATAGACGGTATCACCATCATTATGCGCAATTGCATAACAGAGGGCACGGACCTGAGGACTCAGCTGCTCCTTTCCATTACTCATGTTAAGTCCCATGTCGCTCCCAAGATCGGTAACAAGACCGTCATCGCCCACCTTGAATATTTGCCATCCATCCACCTTGGTTCGTACAGAATGAGACAAACCCTCCATCACTGGAACTAGATCTTCACGAATACTGTCCAAACACCACTCATCACCATCTGTCCCCACACTACCTTGAGTATCTTGAGAATCTGCAGAAAGAGCTGAAGTCGGACGACTCCCTGACGAAGGTTTAGGAAGTAGCGATCTATACAACAGTACAATGTCGCTTCCCTTCACGGCAATAAGCTCATTTGGTTGCCAACATTCGGCCGAGTATGGTAATTTGGGATTTCCATCCCGCAACTTGGAGACAAATTCAAACAAATTCTGGCCGATATGATCACCTATCGTTTGCAAATAAGACTTCACTTGTGGGCTTATGTAGACATCTTCAATAACGCCGAAAGTATGGGGGTTGCTGACCAAATTAAAGACAAATGATTGTAGATGTTGCAAGATTACACCAGTGCTCGCTAGACTTTGCGTTTGCATGACACACTGACAAAACACTATTAATTCGTCCGGCAAAACACTGGATAAAATTGGTGCAAATTCAGGTATTCCTGAGCTTCGAGTGTCTAAGCAAATTCGGAAAAAACGATCCAGCTTCGCAGATGCGTTTGGTGAAGTATTTCCAATGGCTAATCCAACAAATCGATGTAAAACGGCATTCATAAACAGATCCAACTTTTCCTGCTTCACACATAGGTCCCGGTTCAATAAATGATCCAAAGATTTGAGAACCTCAGAAAAAGCCCGTGGCCTGTTGCGCTTGGCAGATCCATAAATACCGTGAAACAGCACACTGAAAGGGCTTCTATCATTATCAACGTCACCGCAAAATGACTTAAGTTCGCTGATAGTCATCTGAGAGATCGCACTAGCAATAAAGCCAGGAGAAGTACGCAACAGGGTCATAAGTGAATCTACAAGCTGTCGGTCGTCCCAGGTTGTTTCTAAACCTGACGAGGAGCACTCACCGTAATCGTATCGCTTGGAACCACCACGAGATTTTGCAGGTGTCCACCCCTGCTGACCATAACTAACTGTGCTGAAATCACCTAGACTCAGGAGTGATGAGTAGGCCTCTCGAAGCTGATAGAATTGGTTAGCGAAGTTAGCAGGGTCACGAGATAGATCCTCAGAAAGTAGAGATGTGAGAGATGCTGCAAATGCTGATGCATCACGCTGCAATGCTGAAGCCGCTGTGACTACAAAATGTGCGGTCGGTGCCCAAGTTTCGAGATAGTCTCGCATGGATGCAATTGCTCCCGCACTTTTAGCGATTTCATCCATTAGTTCTAGTTGACTATTTTTCTCACTCACTTGGCTTCTAACGGCGGTTATATCACCTAATGATTCTTGAGCATTGGAGAAGAGGCTTTCAGAATTGTCAAAATCTGATGGCGAACTTTGGCGAAGCCTAGTGCTTGTTCGAGTGAGCCATGGCGACTCTGAAGGGATGGGGCTAGACGTATAACCAGCTTGAGGAATCGGCGATTGTAGTGCAGCACGGAAACCAGCCGAACCGATTGAGCTATTTGACGCATCGACACTTGGTGAAAGAGACCTATTAACGGTTCTTTCACCTAATACAGTATCAAAATCTGCATCGTATGACGTGTTCACTAGAGGGATTTCTCTCAGGGATCTAATTGACTGAAGAGATCGTGAAGAACTGACCGTGCGCATAGTTCCTGTTGGGTCGTGTGCATAGCATTCGGCTATGATGCTGCCATTGCTGGTGTCAGGCTGGGAAACAAAGTCCGTCTGAGTCTCTAGCAAGGCCATTGATACCAAAAAGGGGCTGGATTGACAAGTATGGCGTATGCAGTCAGAGAGGCAAATTCTGCTACCTGATGAAGCTAAATGTGAAAGAGTGAGAGTACGAAGCGTTCCAGGTATGTCCTGTCCACTCTGATCCCTGCCAGATCAGGGAACTTTCCCTGTCGAATGAGAACGGTCGGAGTGTAAAGTTTAACACAGGTGGTTGGCAAAGTTAATTTCGGCCGGATACCTCCTTGTTTGTTTGGATAGAAACCCTTCCTCTGCTAACGGGTGAGGGGAACTACTTGTTGTTGTGGGTTGTTTCGCTGAAGGGTTGGGGCTTCCTCTGCTATGCTGGAAATCTTGCATAAAGTTGCATGCATACTGACGTCGGACCGTGCTCTACTAGCTTTTGTCCACGCCCAGAGGGACGCGTCCCCATTCTTAAATGTAAAAATAGAATGATGTAGATGCCGATCCTGTTCGTTCGAATTTGAAATGGAAATAATTCTGTGACATCAAATCTCGTTTTTCGATTTTTTATTATCGTCATTCTAACCACAATTCCTATCTGACACAGGAGAATAATACCTTTTTAGATACAGGGTGCATCTGAGACTATGAACTATTACAGGGTTTGGTGTCGTATAGGGTGTCGCGTTAAACAAATGATCCCTGACACGAAATATCAAGCCCAAAATAGAAAGAAAAAAAGGAGTCCACAGTCCTATTAGATGGAATACACCCAAAATGATATGATTAGCATTAGAAGACATTAATAAATAAAGGTACTATGAAAGAACTAGCTTTTTTTCCGTGACCCATGGCCTCCGGCAAATCAAGCAGAGATCTTGAGCAGCGAAAAGCCCCAAGCAATGCGTGTGGATGGCATGCCGGCATCTACCCACACTTACTGTGCATGTATCTTTTTTCCCTGACTCGCAATTGGAGCACAGTATCATTAGAGATTCCATGCAAATTGGACAAGTCCCATCACAGTCTTCGTAATACCACAGACTAATAGGCAAATGGTCTCGTATTAGCAATTTCGTCGGATCACTTTGCCCATGCTCACCAGGTTCTATAGTCGGCCTCGTCATATTAGAGAGTTGAGACATAGCTTTAAGGTTGGAAAAGTCTGTATCTACTACGGCTTCGTTAGAATCAACAGCCATGCCTGAATCCACGACAGCTTCATTAGAATCAACAGCCATTTCTGTATCGGGTGCGGTTTTTCCGGAGGTCAGCATACTATAAGTCACAGCAGATTCGGAAACCCCATCGACGTGACGTTGCAAAGTCCTATCAACCGCACTGGAACCACCGTTCTCAACGGGATCTTCAGACAGAGGGCGCCTTATTCCAAAACGAAAGTTCGTGGCCTTTATAACGTCTTCAACTGTAAGTTCGTAGACGACTGGCATGAACAAACGAAGTGAATTAGGAGGGGGCAAAAGAAAGCTACAGGTGACCTAACCCTTATCATATGCTTATGCTTTCTGGGCTACACAGTATGCTGAGAGAGTATCGGTCTATAATAAATATTATTCAAGTACAAAACCATTCCGCGAAAGGGGCCCACCCCAATGCTTCACTTTGGCGAGCAACTGCACGCCAGGTACCCACTTCTAGAGTTTTCACGTTAGCTCGGAATGTGTCGTTCACATCAGTGCCCACTGGCACGAGACGCGTGAGCCGACCACTGGGTGATTGAATAGCGACTTGCGGCTGCTTCAAATGTTTAGTATGATGCAAATGATGTCCAGACTTGCTAAAGTTTTCAACGCGGAACGTATAAGTGTCACCACCAGTGAGGCTGCGACACTGAGGCTCCAAGACGTAAAAGTCGTGGCTCTTCAAACTGGGGGCAGCATGGCGGACGACAAATTCGAATGGTGAATTGTGCTCCATACCACTGACATGACGCAATTCAACGCTCCATAGACGTTCAAGCACAGAAGCATCGCGACTCGGTTGATCTTTGGAGACGGCATAGATTTGGAGTAATGCCTGTCGACTACGAGCAGGGACAAATGCCTTTACCCGGAAGAGACGCTCATTATTGCCGTGATTGTTCCGGTAAAATGGTTGAGCCAAGACTGGTTGGTCGTTCACAAATGCCACTAAATCCTCAGTGGTGTCGGGGACGGACAGATGCAATTCGCTTACTTCCAAATCCGCGAGTCTTGTGGCACCCAGCCAGTAATGATCGAAGTAAACTCGGTGAGCGAACGCTGCTGGAGCTGCCAATGGAAGGAGAGCTGCAGTGGCAGTGGGCATTGTCGAATTCAGGAACTGTTTGTGGTGATCAGCAGGCACATGAGAGAACAACATTTGTTGAGGCGGAGTCAAAAAGTAAAATAAATTGACAAAATCGTCTTCTTGCTCAGCCTCGGGTAAAAGTTGAGCTATTTGTGGATTCGCTGCTGTACGGGCGTCAAGGAATCTCCATTCACCGTTGATATTCACGGCATTCCACCAGTGAGTTGTGCTAATGATATGAGTAGCACTCTTATTAGGGACATGACGTATATGTCCCTCAATAATCTCGCATTCAATTCCAACACCAGTACACATTGCTTGAACTGTCTCAGCAAGTTCTTGAGCAGTGGCTTGATGACTTTGCATGACATTGTTGTGCACAGGGGTGCTCTCAACATGTTCAATGCGAGTGCTGCATAGCAAGAAAACCGCTCTGACTCTTTCCACAGGGTCCTTAAAGTGTCGACCGATACGACTGCTGGCAAAAACACTTGGAGTCATCAATTGAGGCCAAGTGCTCATTGTAAGTACCGCCTGATCGACATTTTCAAAGCTTTCAAGACGATAGTCATGGAAGTCATCATCAGAGTAGGCGTTTAGTTTTGCAACAATGTTTTCACAATTCACACCTTGCAATTCGAGTTCTTGACGCCGTTTTTTGATGTCTCGTTCAGTCAAAGTCTGAGTTCGGTATAGATCGCGACGGGATTCAATCCATTTGCTGCCACTGGCATTACTGCTGCTTCCCTTACTACCACTGAGATTTGGACCAGTGAGAGCAGCTAGGGGTGACAATGCTGGCGTGTCTTCACTCTTGGTACTTGATCTTAACGCAGAACTAGTCAGTGGAGGATTCGGGGTTATTCGTGGCGCGGGCTTGCTGATGACTGGTTCCACGTTTGATGGGTACAGGGACTCATCCCTCTCGGTATCTGTATGGAAAGAAAACTTCGACTTCATAGATCGCAAAGTTGATGCTATTGGACTTGTGAGTTTGCTTGACCGCGATGACTTTTGCGAAGATCGGGAATTCTTCCTTTTCAACGTTTGACTATTCATCGGCAAAAGCTTTTGGAAGAAATTCAATTTAGTATCCCGAGGCGGAATATACGACGAGGTAGTGTGTGATTCATTTTGCAAGCGAGATGCCTTGCTTGGTGTTTTGGTGAGCTTTCCCATTGTAGTCATGGAGGACGACTTTTTAGGTGGTGGACCACTAATAACATTGAAAGAATGAGACGGTGCATTAGTATTGCTATCCTGTAAGACTTGAGGCTGCTGCACCGAATATCCTTCGTCGAAATGGCTCCCAATATGTTCACCGATTGAACGTTCCGGTTTAAATTCTTTAGGATCGAATGGGATTTCCTGATTGAGCATTGGTGAGCCACCCGGCTGCAAAAAGGATTCATTTAAGCTCGAAGCATCTTGGAGGTGCTGCGGATCAAGGAGCTGCGGATCTTCCTGAGGAAGGGAAGTGTTTGCAGCCTCACCCGCGTCATATATACCGTTTCCAATCCCCAGAGTTGGATGCGATTCATGATCAATCACAGGCCCAGTGAGTGCTGAGGACTGCTTCTTGGGAAGTTGATTCGACGTGATGGCTGTCTCTGGGACTACACTTTGGCTCCGCGATCGCGCGTGAGACCTCGCCGAGTTTGTCGAACTACGTAAGCTCGTGGTATGCGGGGGTGGGATAGGTGGAGGAACTGAATCACTCGGATCGGATGTACGCAGATCTTCCGGACTGACGTCAAGATTAACATCATCAAGGAACTTTTTGTTGAGTTCATTGCCAATATCATCTAAGATTTCTTGAGCTGATTTCGTACTGCGCGTGGACCCAACAAGGGCGGTCTTATTGCTGTTTTGGGAACTCAAGCCACTGGAGCTTAAATCGGGTGATAGCTCCAGGTTCGGTGACAACTCTACGTTTGGCGATAGTCCCAGATCTTTGGGCACACCGGGATCTAGTTGGGAAACCGATCCATGGCCACGGGTGTGAGATTTACGCAGCTTCTTGTTTACTAGGCTTGGTTCTTCACCATGTTGGGGATCAGATATGGCGAGATCTGATAGTGAGACTAAGCTGAAATCGATTGGCGATGTTTCCAACTGGTAATCGCCTATGATTTTCTTTTTATGACCGGAACTTTTACCAAGAGCTGCAGACATTGTCTCCTGGTCAGGATCCACATACTCGGCGAAGTTACGGGGGAAAACACCCACCTGTTTGTTACGCTTCAGTTTGCCCGTCCACCAGTCGCCGTCACCATTATTCAACACCTCGATAATATCGCCCTCGACAAATCCAAGATCCTGGGGGCTTTCCCCAGACCAGGAAAAGAGAGCACGTACCTTACACATACCGACAGGCACCTCGTCACGAAGCAATGCCCGTCCCATGTGGAGTGTGTAGTGAGATGTGCTTTGTTTTGATGAGGAAAGTGGGATATGCCATGTAGGGTTGGGGTGTGTCAAGAAAGTAAACAAACCTTTGTAAACATTATACTGCAAGTGTGTACAGCGCCGCACAAAGGTAATAGCAGTAAGATAATTCTCTACCTCAATAAATGATGATGAGTATGATATATAATGGTTATTAGGGATCTATGGTATGCATATGGTTTATGAATCAATGATAGCCTGTTTCGCCTCGGTCCAGCTCTCTAGATTCTTCTCGGCCCATTCAATGTGGCATCGCACAAATGCACGAACAATGGCACGGATATCCTCGTGCTTAGCTGTATTGTATCTCGAAATTTCCGCAGCAACTGTCGACTTCGCAACCTCGGCATCGACCTTCGCAACTTCTAAAGCTGCCTTCAACTGTTGAATTCGTTCGCGTGTACGGGTGATATTATTGCGGCGCGTCGTTTGAGGATCCACATCCATCATTCCATGTATCGCATGGTTAATGTGGCTCAATTTCGGAAGTTTGAATCCACGACGCACACCTGCGGACTTTGCCGGGATGGAAGACTGTGACTCACTGCTCATAGAGGGCACCAGGCTCTCTGTCTCGCCGTCAATATCATCACCCTCAGCCTCAGGCTCCTGGTCATTGGCATCTAGACTTGGGGACTCTCCAGTCCTGTCCCCAGTGCTAGTCTTGTCCCCAGTACTATCTGCCTCTAGAGATTCGCGCGACACTTCATGGTCACGGTCGTGGTCCCCTAACTTGTCCACTACATGATCGCGGTCCATAAGTCCGCTTGTGGCATTCGCAATGCGATCATCGGCATGCAAATAAGCATTCATACGCTCAGCCTCTGTCTCTGCTTTAAGCAAGTCGCTTAGCTGCTGTTCATGTTGCGCCAACGCGTCGCCCACCATATGAACCTGAAGCTCGCGCTGACGGCGATAACGAAGGACTTGTCGAGCAGTGACTGCCAGCTGCACAGACTCCGCAAGAGGCTCGGTGAAATTTACCCCAAGTTTCTCCACAAGGCGGTTTGTCGAAATGTACCCTTGGTCAACCGCTTGGCCAAATTTTTCAACAGCCGGAGCAAACTTCTCGAATTGACCCTGAGAATCCAAACTGAATGAGTTGAACTGCCCACCTAGATCGGCGTACCCATTTGCCAAAGTCGCGTAATGCTTGTTTATCTTACGAGCCCGCTTCTCCAAGCCATTTCCAATCACAGATTCATACTCCTTAGCGGCAGACTCAGTTTCCGGGTGTGCACCGGACTCTTCATCGCTAGGGTCCTCGCTACCTTGTCTTGATCGCGGTTGTGGGCTCACGGAGGGTCGGAGAGAGGCACCGTTGCTCGGAATGGGCAAAAACCCATGGGCCGGAGACGCACTTGCAGGATCCACAGGAGGTGCTTGTAAAGATGAGCGAGGCAATGAAGTCACGCGCTCAGATTGTAAAACTTCCTTCCACGACGTGTTCGGGTCCAGAAACCGCTCCAGGACCCAGGAGTCGTGAATAGCAGGAATAGCAATGCAGCGGTTCAGGAAGTTACCCAGGGTTCGTTGACGGTGCTCAATCACACTAGCATCTTCGTGAGCATGAGCTGGATTGGCAGCATATGCGCCTAATGTGTGTTTCTCAGGAATGGGCGGCACAACAGTGCAAGGGAAAAGCCGCCGCAGCAGCTTGCGCAAAGACTCAAAATCGGAGTAGCGGCGACGTACCGTCGTACCAGGAGCAAGTCGAATTGTGTAGGTGATGTGGCCCCGTCCCGATCCCTCACGACTCTTGCCAGCCTCATTGATGATTATCGGCTGCTGACCCGAGCCCAGAGAACCATAGCTCGTCGCTGGGCGGATACGAGGACGCGGCATATCCTCATCGGAGACGCCAAAGGGGTTGTTGTCTTCGAAGTCCATGCTCAATTGCTGTCTGCCACGCCACAATGCTGTGTAGTGCAGCTACCCAGTTCGTTGTGTGTAGGTCTTGGGTGGGGGCTATCAGTAATCTGTGGGTAATGACGGAGGGGGAGGGTATATGCGACCACTATGCGAGCGTAGTAAGTCAGCCTGTTAGTGGCAGGTGGCTGCGAACAGAGTGACAGCGTGACGGTGGGAGAAGGACAGTGAGAGTGTGCGGAACGGTGTGTGGGTTAGGTCGATACATCATCATCACACACACATAAAAACGTCTCTATTCCAGCTTATATCGGGTTATTAAAATTGAGCTTCATTGAGATAAGAAGGCAGGGATCCCGACCGATTTACATAAGTGACTTTACCATTGGTAAGTCACGGGACATAATAGGCCTCAGTTTAAATTTGGTGGTAGAGTCAGTAGTCTGGAAGGCTTCCTCAAGGTTGGGGTACCCCGCACTCAGTAGACCAAAATGCTCGAGATTAGCGAAGCCGAGTGGTATACTTTAGCGGCTTTAGCAAACGCTCTCATTCCAGAGCTCCAAGCACATGGTAAGCTATTCAAGCGTGAATTCGAACGTGCATTCGGTTATGCAACGCCTGAATCCCAAAAGAAGGTACGGCTTGCACTATGGGCCCTAAGTTTCAGAGCCTCGGCATTTCCGCTTACACGAAGTCGTAAACTCGTGACTGAAATGACATCTAAGGAGCTCGTTCTTTTCCTGCAATCGCTTATCCGTTCGCCTATACCTCTGTTGCAGATGTTCGTATCAGGAGTGCAAATGGCAGCTTTATTAGTCCTGTGCCGGATCAATCAACCGTTCCGGCAAAGAATTGCTGGTGATGCTCAGATTCACCCATATTTGGAGCAATTGAGAAATAGTAATACGGAGTTATTCGTCATTCCAGACGTATACTTGCCACGCTCTCTCGTACCCACCCAGCCAAGAACTTTAAGAACCGAAATTGCCATTATCGGCTCGGGCTGCTCGGCCATGGTTGCCGCGTACATGCTCAGTGCCAAGGGCTATCGTGTGCTTTTAATTGAAAAAGGGTATCATATCAATTCTCTTACTTCACCCGTGGACGACTATGTTCGGGATAAGGAGTCTTTCGAGAGTGAGGGAGCAGTCATCAGTTCAGACTCATCAATGATCATTCTGGCTGGCTCAACTGTGGGCGGTGGCGGTGCCGTGAATTGGAGCTGTTCCTTAAGGCCAAATGAGCGAGTGAGGAACGAATGGGTAAGCCGAGGCATGCCATTTGCTGGAGAACCTATTTTCGAGCAAGCACTGGATTTCGTGGAAGACGTTATGAAAGTGAAGTATTTGAAAAAGCACTCTTTTACCAACAACGTCATCCTGGGTGCCAGTGCGAAGCTGGGCTACCCAGCAAGTGAGACTGGGCAAAATACTGGAGAACATGCTCCCAATTCCGCATTTGTCGACTTCGGTCATCGTCGTGGGCCCAAGGGTGGTGTTGCCGAGTGGTTACGTGCAGCTGTTGACAATGGTGCCCAGATTCTCACCAGTGCTGAAGTTGTCAACATCCGTCACCACCATAGACACGCAACTGGTTTAGACGTAGTATTTCATCAAAATGGGAAACAGATACCGGTACAAATAGACTGCAAACACGTCATATGTGCTGGCGGCTCGATACAAACGCCTAATTTGCTTCAGAGATCGCAATTCCGCAATAGAAACATTGGCCACGGTCTCAAACTGCATCCTGTTACGGTGGCGTTTGGCGAATTCAATGAGCAGGTGAATAAACGCGATGATCCCATAATGACCGCTGTAAGTTCTGTTTCAAACAATTTGGATGGTGAGGGCCACGGACCTAACATTGAGGCAATACATCACCGACCCCATCTATTCATGCATTTCACACCCTGGCACGACCCATCAAGCTGGCAGTCTAAGGTGAATAGCTATGAACGTACATCTGCTTTGCTCGTTATCACGCGAGATAAAGGGCATGGCAGAGTAAGCTTCAACAAAAATCGGCCTCATTTGCCCACGGTGGAGTACGCGACCAGCGCTTACGACCTGGCGGCTTTGAAACAAGGGTGCATAACTGCAGCCAACATGCTGTACATACAAGGTGCTAAGCGCATTTATGTAGGCAATGTCCTGGTGCCAGACTTTGTGCCGACCATGCCCGTGGACCAGCGGTCAATCTGGGACACTGACTTCCGAGAGTGGATCAAGAGACTTGATTCTACGGTATTCAACCAGTACGAAACAAAGCTTGGTTCAGCGCATCAAATGGCGTCCTGCCGAATGGGCTCGAGCGATGCCCACGGCGCTGTCGACACACGTGGTCGCCTTTACGAATGTCCTAACGTACATGTCATTGATACCTCTGTGTTCCCATCAGCATCCGGATCCAACCCAATGATTTCGTGTATGGCCGTGGCATACTGTCTGACTAAATATATGCTGCAAGATTTGGAGCGGGAAAGTAAACTATAAATAGGATCAGAATCTAGTGAGTTTTGAAAAGAAGAATATAGCACCAACCGGCATTGTCACTGTTCCGGAAACTCACTTCCCGGAGTCCCCGCACATTGGGTGCCTTTATTTTGAGATGGATAAAATGGTCGCGCGAATGAGCCACATAGGATCCGAAACTGACCCCAACAATGCAGTGCCACACGGGGCTGTCACGGGCCTCGACATTTTTCTTGATATAGCCGGCTATATCACTCTCTTGAACATACTGCTCTACCGCATCCTTACAAATGTCAATCACAAGTGATTGCATTTCGTCCGCCATATCGGCAGCCTTCACGACCACATTCTTTTCCATTAGTTCGTGGTGTTGTTGTTGTGGTACCCCGGAATCCTAGCCCTATTAGAAACACCGTTTAAAAACAAATTAAGCGCACGCACGCACACACACCCGCACGCGTGTGTTAACTGGGTGTACATTTGTGTATATAAATAATTTTGGGATTCTGTTTATTTAACCAGAGCGCGCCATCTAGACAGTGATTGTTTAATGGATGTGTGATCCGCAGTTACGCTGGCTTCAAGCTCTTCCTGTCGGTCGACTATTCGCTCGAAACTATCGGCATTTCGCAAGTCAATCGAGCTTAAGCCGTTGCCACTGATTTCCCGAATATAGTCGGCAAGGGCCAGTGTGCGCTGCTCTGATTGCTGGCGCTGTTGCTCGAGGATGTTATTGCGTACTTTTTCGCGAGCAGCCTCGTCCTCGTAGAATTGCACGAGCTTGGCCAACTTGGCATCCTCCACAAGTTTACTCTCATCAAGTGATTCGCTATTGGCTTGCGGTTTGCTTAGCTGTTGACGCAGCTCCATAAGCTCTTTTTGCATTTGCTGTAGTCGTTGGTTCTTAGTTGCATCACTGATAACGTCTTCATTGACGTGAGCAATTGTAGTGATACGCTTTGCTTGGTCGGCATAACGTAGCGTACTCAATGTTTGCTCAAAATTGCTCTCCGAGGGAGATACGCAGGCGATCATTGCCGTGCGCGAGTTCCCGCCCAGGCTCGGTTGCAGCAACCGGGTCAGCACAGAATCTCGATATGGTACGACGTGTTGCCTCTGGCCTGGCCGCTTTGGTTCAGCAAGCACGGAAATTACTCGGCCGAGCGTGACCAATGACTTGTTGATATTTCCTCCTTCCCGGAGCCGTTCTCCCGTGGCGCCAGTGGCCGCCGCGCGTTCACTACCGGCAAGATCCACAAGACGCAAAACACTTACTTTCTCTTGTACGCTCTCATCGCTTCCCACTAGCTGCTGTTTGATGCTGATACCCACAACTGCGTGGCTTCGGCTCGACGTGTCGTTCATTTTGGTAGCTGCTGTGGCCCGATTACGCGCGCCTCTCTGAAGAAGCTCTACGACCTCCTCAACCGACTCGACTTTGTACTCTGAGAGACCTGCAACGAAGCAATCCTCGCCAATGCCGCGAATCCGCAGCGAACTTGTTGCTGCTGCTGTTTTGGGAGGCGTGGCGACCAGTAGATCGCGAATATGCTCATTATAGATTTCAAGAAAAGAGACCCGTATAGTGACGGCGGCCTCAGTTCTCACATTCTCAACGTGCTCAAATAAATGCTCGCAGATCTGGGGGATCAACCCCGGGTCTTCCTGGGTGCCAAGCATGGTGTGACTTTTCCCGGATCCCGTCTGACCATAGGCAAATATACAGGCATTGTATCCCTCAAGCGAATGCTGAACAATATCTTGGCCGAATTGGGCGTACACGGCTGACTGCGTTGTTGCCTCGGGGAACACCTTGTCATAGGCAAACGCCCGTTTGGTAGCTCGGTTTGCCGGAGTCGCTGAAGATGGCAGCACGAAAACCTCTGATTCATCCGTCTGAACTACACTCTGGCCCTCACTGGGACGCACTCGTACAGCGACCTTGACTTTGAAGTTGGTGTTCATGTTGGTAAACAAGAGGGCTAGGGCCCTACTGCTATATCTGATAGACTCCGCCGCCGCACACAAACCAGCAGCGGATTTCAACAAAATGCAGCTTGCTTGAACAAGTGGAATAAATATATTCGCATAAAAAACGAACCTCCTTTACTTTGATCTATTGAGGTGAATGGCGCATTTTATGCTAACATGACGGCATACATAGATGCTATCTAGGCTAACTAAGCACCAAGGTTGACCTTGACATTCGCGAATTTTCGGAGAGCCAAGTAAAATACCATGTAGTGAAACACTCCCTCGTTGTCCGGCAACGAAAACAGCTCGGTGACCCGCAGTAGCCACGGGGGGAAACCGGCGACGTCCAAATTAGAATCGAATGACACGAGCAAGTCCGGCTCACCGCCCACCAGTTCTTGAACGTCGTGATCTACTTTGCCCACTGTGATGTTCTCAAGTGCTAGTTTCCCTTGGGCAAGTTCATGCGAGTATTTTCGGGCCAAATCTACCATGAGGGGCCGTCCGTCGTCTTCCGACACCAGCGTGATCTCGAGCACGGGCCGTTCACCTGTACGATTCGTCACTGAACCTGCAGTGACTCGCGACCTACCGCTACGCACAGACAACAGCGGCATTTCTTCATCGTTGAAGTAGCGCGCCAGTCCTGTTGTCAACACTTCGGCAACCGACTCCAGCTTTACAGACTTCAGGCGCCCATTGCGCTCGTAGAGAGTAAGCTGCTCACTACCGCAGCCAACACACCACATAACACCCATGGTGGCCTCTGTCAGCAATTTCGAGAGGGCAGTCTCAGGGTCGTTGGCGCCTTTGAGGACAAGCGCGATGTGCCGCGGCACCTTGGCAAGACTGGCCACATCTTCTCGAACCTCCTGCGGCGTGCCCCGATTGTACTTAAACAGACGTTGGGAACCATAAACAAGTTGGCGGATGTAGAATCTTGCATCATCACAAAGAGCATATATGAAAAAGAACACCTCGGCGACAAAGGCAATCACAGCATTAAATGTAGGGTTAATGGGCTTGTCGCGGTCGGTGAGATACTGGTTCTGCTGAAGATGCTTCGCCAGGTCCACCGACTCACTTATATTTGTGTTGTTTTCCATGTGGCGTGGATGGTAAAAGAGGTGGTGGTGGTACTTGTGTGGCCGTTGTGGTAGTGGTGGTGGTGGTTAGACTGGTCGCGTTTCCAGGGCAAGGTCACTGCTAAATAAATGAGGTTATAAGGCTGCCAATCGCGCTGTGCAGAGGCCATATGCTCTTGAATCTGCCTGAAACCAGTTCCGAAGACCACTTCTGTAGTCCAACGATTTGACATGATATTTCACTACGTTTTGTTACACCTTGCGGGAATCTCCTACGTTGTTCTAACCTACCCCCGACCCGACTGTCCAACCTGACCCAATGCCTGATAAAGCGGAGATCTCGAGTTTGCTCGCGTCTGGCTACGCCACGCCCGTGAGCCGGCGGTGGCAGAATAACCGGCAACTCACGAAGGACATGCTCATCTATCCGCTGTTCGTGCACACTGACCCGAATGCCGAGAACGACATTGGGTCGTTGCCCGGCCAAAAGCAGTGGGGCATCAACAAGCTCGTGCCATTTGTTCACAAACTGGTTGCCAAGGGCTTGACGAGTGTGCTCCTTTTCGGCATTGTACCCGAAGAGTGGAAGGATCCCCGCGGTTCGTGGGCAGATAACCCAGAGACGCCCGTGATCCAGGCGACCAAGGTGCTTCGCCGTGAGTTCCCTCAATTGTTCGTTATCTGTGATGTATGCCTGTGCGAGTACACGAGCACAGGCCACTGTGGCCTGCTCCGCGAGTCCGACGGGTCTATCATCCGTGACCAGTCCGTTGCCCGTCTCGCTGATGTGAGTGTGGCGTACGCCAAGGCCGGAGCCAACGCGGTGGCACCGTCGGATATGATTGACGGCCGCATCCTTGAGATCAAGCGGGCCCTGCTTGATGTGGATCTTGCGTACCGCACGATGGTCATTTCCTACTCGGCCAAGTTCGCTGGCAGTCTCTACGGACCGTTCCGCGATGCGGCCGCGTCTATTCCGAAATCGGGCGACCGCCGTGCCTACCAGCTTCCGCCTGGTGGTCGTGGTCTAGCCCGGCGCGCTTTGCGTCGCGATATTGGCGAGGGCGCCGATGCGTTCATCATGAAGCCGTCTACGTTCTACCTCGACGTCGTGGCCGACGCTTCCGAGATTTGCGCTGACTACCCCATTGCTGCTTATCAGGTGAGCGGAGAGTATGCGATGATCTATGCAGCGGCCGAGAAGGGATACCTCGACTTGCAGACCATGGCCTTCGAGGCTGCCCAGGGCGTTCTGCGGGCAGGCGCATCGCTTCTCATCACTTACTTCGCGCCAGACTTCCTTGACTGGCTGGATTAATATTATATATGTTTATACAGATGGGATGGCAATATTCGTGGCACCGCCAACGCCGAAACACACGATGGTGAGCAGCGCAACATTGACAGCGACTTGGCTCATCCAGTCGCTGCCACTGCGAAAATTGAAAATAACGTAGCCAGAAAGGGCCAAAAACAGCGCCAGCGAAAGCGCCAGCACCAAAAATGCTCGGAACCCGGTCGACAAGAGCGACAAGTCTTCCGTGCACAGCACGTAAAAGACAAGCCCCACAATGACCGAGCTCGACAAAAATAGAAGCGATATGTAAAAGGTCAGTCCGGGGTCGCTGTGATGAACATCATGTTTTGCTGGGTTGTCACAAGAGCCGTAGTTTTGGGATGACGACGGCCGAGAACTCAGGCGTGGGGAGTATCGCCCTGACTCCTCGCGATGATCTAAGGTGGACTGCGAGCTAATACTCCGAACACTAGCTGACGAGGGAGACAAGCCTGTTTCTAGGTCGCTGCTACCACGGCGGCCGTCGAACCACGTATGAAACTGTCGTCTCATGCCCTCGCCGATCTTGTAAACAGGCTGGGCGAGCCGCGCCGCGACCTTAGCTCGCTGGAGTTCGGCATCTATCTCGTCAAAGAAATGCTCGGTGGAATCTTGAAACTCGTCTCCATCATCAAACTCGTTCCAGTACCGCCGCGGAGGCAGACGCTCCTCATTTGCGGTCTCTTCTTCCCTCCGGCCGGATCGGCCGCCCAAGAGTTTGAGGTTAGCCACACTTTTCCGCTTCATGGGCAGCTCTGATCCATAAACGGCTGGGTCACGGCGGATATCTCCGCCACTTTCGAGCACGTCGAGCCAGCTGGGCCGAATAAGGACTTGCTGGGGCCGAGTCGTCAAAAGCGCCCACGCGTATAGCGAAAACGAAGCCGAAACAGGATACACGAGAGAAGAATCCCTCAGTGCGTCTACCCAGGCAGTCTGAGTTCTTGTGCGGATCTCTAGAACACTGTATGGGAAATTGACGGGTGAGTCAGTGATGGTGGTGTCGCTATCTAAAAATGCCCATACTTTATCTCCTGTGGACGAACGGAACCGTGTGCAGTTCGTTATGAGAGAAACAATGGGCTCGACTTTGTGCGAAGTGGCCCACGCCAATGCCAGTTGGGCACCAAGGTCGCGAGGCGGAGACAGCGATTCACGGAACTCGTCGTATCTTCTGTTTTTAATATCGGCTACTTGGCTCTCGTGGAGGGCCATCACTGCCGGATGTCGATTTCCACCCATGGGAGCTAGAAAAAATGGGTTTGACCGCTGATCACCAACAGATATCTGTCTGATTTGGGCCGGCTCTTTCAGGTTCCTCGCGCTCTGTAATTCCTCCGTATCCATGTACATCGCCTTTGTGCGCTCCTCGGGCATCTCAGCAAAATACGCCGGCGCATGGCCGGGGCCATGACCGGGGCTGTGACCGGTACCACCAAGACCTGCGTGCAAGCTCGGATCAAGGCGCTGGCTCAGCTCTGCCTGCAGTTCTGGGGGCGCCAATAGATCCATGTGCTGAAGCAGGCGGAGTTTGACCTGCATCAGATTGTCTGGGTGTACCCAGAATCGGTGAACGTCAGAAACGGGTGCGGTGACCATCTCAACGTCGAAATCAATAAGTTTGTCCACAAGCGACGTTCCTTTCACGGGCTTCTTGACGTACTCATTGAATTGATGGGTGCGGAGTGCCGAATATAGCACGCTCAGCTCCAGAAACTGCGGTGTGAGATCGACCTCAGCGAACGAGTCCTTGGAAAGGAGCAGGTCACTAACCTCCTCCAAATCACGGCCCTTCCTCAGCTGTTCGGGCGGGGCGTGCCGACGGTACTTTTTGATCAGTTTACGAAAACCCGTGAACTGGGCACCAATGAAGCGCGATAGATTCTGAATATCCTGCGTGAGCTTGGAGATCTCCCTTTTGAGGTCGCGATCGTCTCCTGGTGTGGCGGCCAGTGCGCGGATCATATGGTCACACTGCTGAAAGCGGTATTCAATTTCGCTGATTTTACAGGAAACGAACAGGTTTACTCCTGAGTACTCGTCCCGAAACGCATCCAGGAGCGCATTGTAGTCGGCCTTTGTAAACGCACTCGGGCTCGCTGTCAAGTCCTTGATCTCATGCTTCAATTCGTCGTAGAGGATATTATGCGACTGCCACTCGGGAACACTGTGGGCACCCAAGCTCTCGCCATACTTCATGCCGCTTCGCTAGTTCTTCTCTCTCGGGGAACGGCAATCTAGAGTACAAATCACTAGTCCACACACTTTCTTGGAAAAGGGTTGCCTTGCTGATGTCACGCCGATAACGCATGTGAAGGGGCGGTGAAATAATCGAAGTAGGTGGTGCATAACCACGGAGGCAAGTATATTGTAATCGTATTTGTATTTCGCAGGTTTTTATCGGTGTATACCTCTTGTAACCAGTTATTGCCATGCAGCCGGCAACTGGTGTGCAGCCTTGCCGACGTATCCACACGATAGCCAGAGGCATGCTGTATATACATGTTGCAGTAAATAAATTAAGTTACAGTGCTTGTCGCTTTTTTAAGGACTGGTTTACTCGGCCTTCTTGCCGAGGACAGCCAAACCGGCGTAGTAGGCCGGGGCACCAACACAGGTGTACGCGAAGAGGGCGTAGAACGGGTACACAATGAGCTTCGAGCGCGGGGTGCGCATCCAAAGGGGCACGTTGGGCTTCGACTGGTAAATCTTTTGGTACTTCAAGACGCGATCCGTAGAGGGCATTGTGGATGATAGAGAGAAAGGGAGCGTGGTGGTTGGTCAGCGTGGGAAGTCGGCCGACCAAGCTCTACGAGGGTTGCGACGTAAACATATCACGTCGCCCACCCTGCGGTTCCCAGCGGGATCAATGTCGGGAAAGGCTGGGGAACGACAAATTACGGTATCTTGAAAGTAGAAATAATTTATTCTCAAGTTTGAGTTTACGAGCTGCTCAAGAGCATTAGATCACCAATTGCTGCATAACAGATAGTATGACCAGTATTTCTTGGGGCTGGTTCCGTTGCTCGGCTTTGCAAGCACGTTCTTTGTAATAAGAAAACAACATTGCACTTCATACTAAATGATGGATTGACAAAAAACAAATGTATCCCAGCTCTAATTGGACCCGGGAATAGGTATCGGACGCAAGGTCGGGTTTCAATTATTTATTTTCTACTACTACTATGTGCATTCAAACCCTACTTAGACGTGCGGCGGCCTCTCCCTGTGGCACCACCCTCTATGCAAGAGAACGATGAAGAGGACCCCGGATTCCTGGATTTTGTCCAGAATCTCCTGATTCCGAACTCATTTCCAGTGACCTCGCACACCCGTCGAGTCAAGGAGCGCGTGAAGGACCAGGTGCGGCAGCGCCGGGCCGACTTCAAGCGTGTGCGCACGAACATTGATCCCAAAGTCGAGCAGGTGCGGCAAAGAGCTCTGCAGCAGTTTGATAAAGTTGATCAGGCATTTGCCAAGGCAGTGGATGCGAATCAGACCGAGATGGTTTGGTACACGCTTACCTTGCTGAACATTCTGGCCATTGGCATGGCAATTGCCGCGAAACCCGAGCTCATTCCCCAAATATACACAGCCGAGCTCATGTTCTTGCTGCCTATCCGGTTCTGGTACTACAATCGCCAGAACTGGCAGTTCTATCTTGCAGATCTGTGCTACTACGTAAATGGCCTGCTCGTGTTGTATTTGTGGGTGTGGCCGCAGTCGCAGTCGTTGTGGATCTCGTGCTTTGCATTCAGTTACGGCAGTCTGGCTGCCAGCGTGATTCTGTGGCGCAATTCTCTGGTCCTCCAGTCGATTGACAAAACAACCTCCTCTTTCATCCATATCATGCCGCCGCTCGTGATGTACTGCATCAAATTCCGACTAAATGAAGCAATTAAGACGCAGAAGTTCCCCGGTGCCCACCATGTTGACAAGTGGAACAGCGTGCACAGTGTCGTGATCACGACCTTGGCGTATTTCGTTTGGCAGTCGGCATACCACTACTTCATCACCGTGAGAAAGGCGGACAAGATCAAAAACGGAACCATTACGAGCTTCGAATTTATGCGCCATCGCTATGCAAAGACGCGTCTCGGCAAATTCGTGAACGGGCTGCCCGGTCCGCTGCCGGTCCTGGCATTCACACTGATCCAGTTCACGTTTCAAATGGTCACTATGGCGCCGTGTCCGCTCTACTACATGCATGAATGGCTTTCAGTCGCCCTGCTCGTGACTATTTTCGCAACCGCGTCCTACAACGGTGCGTCGTACTATATAGAGGTCTACGGGCAGCGCTTTCACAAGCAATTGGTCAAGCTGCAGCAGGAACTTGATAAGGAGGACGACAAGGAGGACGACAAAGAAGATGACAAGGAAGATGACTAGGAAGATGATGGGAAAGATCTGTAGCATATTTTCATATTTAAATAGAGAGTTTAGCTAAGTCCGACTTCAAAACCCCGGTCAGTATAGGCCTTGTGGTAAAGGGTACTACCATATCATGAACGACGATGACCAGGAGAAGGTGCTAGAATTCAGCGGCGACCCCGGCCGTGCGCTCATTTCCAACAGCGCAATTCTGCGCGAGAGTTTGGAATGCAGCATCTGCAATTCCCTGATGCTGGATCCTTACACAATACAGTGTGGCCACACCTTTTGTGGCAACTGCCTTCTCCTGTGGATAAAAGAGCGCCACGAGCAGAGCACGTGTCCGCAGTGCCGCTCGAACATACTTTCCGAGCCGGTGCTGAGCCTTAGCTTGCGCCAGCTGGCACTGGCCGTGGCGCATTCCTGGAACGCGAGCCAGACTCCTAAGTTCTCGGCCGAGGATCTCGCGCCGAAAGAAACCCCATTATTTTTCCCTGACGGACCAGCCACTTACCCAGTTTACGATGCCGAGGACGACATATACCGCTGCCCGCAGTGCTCGCATGAGGTCGATGACGGGGAGTGCACGAACTGCGGCCGGCGGTTCCGGCCGGTTGCCGAGGACCACGACTACACGAGCGGCAGTGAAAACGAAGACATGTCCGATGGCGAGGATCTCAATTCGTTCATCGACGATGATGACGAGGACGCGGAGGAGAGCCGGCCCGGTCCGAACTTCCCGCACATGCTATATAGAATGAACCGCGCGCCCGTGGCGGACGAGATGGAGGACGACTCTCTCGACGAGTTCGTGGAAGAGGACAGCGCCAGCGGCGCTGGCAGTGATGGAAGCAGTGATGGAAGCAGTGGCGGCAGCGACGATGACAGCGACGGCAATGATTACAGCCAGGGCCACCATGGATCTAATGAGGTGGACTTGAGATCCGACAGCGACAGCGACGACTCGATGCTCGCTGAAACTCGCGCGCGTAATCGAACCGTTAATGACAGCGACAGCGATGTAGAGATCTTGGATGTTCGCCATCGGCCGATGGTCATCGACGATGACGACGACAGTGACGAGTGACCGGCATAAAGTGATCGGCAAAGAGATCGGCAAAGAGATGTATAGAATTTGGTAACGTATTTATTTAGCATACTATAATTTAGCGCCCGTGAACACGACTTTGTTGCGGATCGTGCCCACTCCCGACATGCTGCACTCGACGACGTCCCCGTTTCTGAGGTACTTCTCCGGCTTGAATCCCATGCCGACGCCCGACGGGGTGCCCATGAACAAGAGGTCGCCCGGCAACAGGGTCTGGCCGGCGCTCAGGAACGCGATCGCTTCCGCGACACTGAAGATCATATCGCTAACGAACTCGGATTGGCGCAGCTCGCCATTGACCTTCGTAGTCACCTTGAGCTTCTCGGCCGGGGGCAGGGACTCGAGACGCACAATTGCCGGCCCGATGGGTGCCCAGGTGTCGAAGCTCTTGCTGACGTTCCACTGGCCGCCGCCGAGCTTCAGCTGCCAGGTCCGCTGGCTCACGTCGTCGCCAACGGTGAAGCCGGCCACATACTTGAGCGCATCCTCCTTGGACACATTGCGGCATGGCTTGCCTATGACGGCAACGAGCTCGACCTCGTAGTCCACAGAGCTGCCCACCTGGGCCATTGGCGGCACGAGGATGTCGTCGGTGGGGCCGGCGACCGCCGTTTGCGGCTTGTGGAACACGATCGGGTTCTTGGGCAGCGGCGCGCCAGCCTCGGCGGCGTGCTTGCGGTAGTTGAGCCCCAGCAAACGCAAGGTTTTGACGTCTTGCGGCGCAATCGGGCTGAGGAGCGTCGTCACCGGCTTAATGTCGCCGAAAACGTAGCCATCCTCAAACGGGTTGCCGATAATCACGCGCGCCTGCTTCAATTCGGCCGACAAAGCGTCGCCGTAGAATGTTTGGTCGCCAGAAAGGAATCTGATGAGACGAGTCCAGGTCATGGTAGGTGAGAATGCCGAGAGTCGGTGCGGGGTGGTTATGGGTATTAGATGGGGGAGCTATAAATAAAGGTGCCCAAGTGCGTGCGATGCAACCGCTCGCGCAATCGTTCATATTATTCGTGGAGGGCACTGCGACCAACGCTAGGCATCCGTGATGGAGCTGCAGAACTTATGATGGAGCTGCGCACTTGTGATGGAGCTAGGCGCTCATTATTTTAAACGCTCGTAATAAATAGGGGTCATAAAATGCACTTTAGGCCGTACGAGCCGCATGGATCCACTTGTCGTAAATCAACTGACATTAAGGTGTCATAACTGCCCGGTTCACGGGCGGTTGTATTTAGGCGGTTTCGGGTACAGGGGCCGGCGGGCCACGGCGCCGCACGCGCACGAAACGACCATGGTCGGGCGGTCCTGCCGCCTCGATAAGTCCTCTATGCGGTATTTGGTCGTGGTCGGCGACCGCGGCGCGCCGCAGCGCTTGCAAAATCGAGCTTTTGTATCACAGTCGAGCCGGACAACGCTTTTGCGCGCCACCGCCGACATGGCCATTCCATAGAGCCGCGCCAGCTCCGGGTCGCTGGCCTTGTGCGCAAGCTGCGCCAAGTACGCCACGCGTTCGGGGCCGGCCTTTTTTTTCATTTACCAAGGCTCGCGGCAGACAGCCAAATTTAGACCTTACCTACACCACCACCAGGGCCACCTACCTCACCTCCGCCCCACCCACACACACACCACCACATCCACCATACGCCACACCCGATGAGTGGCTACGACAGAGCGCTTAGTGTATTCTCGCCCGACGGCCACGTCTTCCAGGTCGAGTACGCGCTCGAGGCCGTGAAGCGGGGCACCTGTGCTGTTGGCGTGAAGGGCGCCGACGTCGTCGTGCTTGGCTGCGAGCGCCGCAGCGCCCTCAAGCTGCACGACACGCGCACGACACCGAGCAAGCTGTGCCGCATTGACGACCACCTCACGCTGTGCTTTGCCGGCTTGAACGCTGATGCCCGCGTGCTTGTGGACATGGCGCGCGTCCGCGCGCAGTCCCACCGGCTGTCGTACGCCGACGCCGCCGGTGTCGAGTTCCTCACAAAATTCATCGCCGGTACGCAGCAGAAGTACACGCAGTCCGGCGGTGTGCGGCCTTTTGGCATCTCGACGCTGATTGCCGGCTTTGATCCGCAGAGCCGCACGCCGCAGCTCTTCCACACGGAGCCGTCCGGCATCTTCAGCGGGTGGAAGGCCAATGCCATTGGCCGCTCGTCGAAAACCGTGCGCGAGCTGCTGGAGAAGCTGTGGGAGCCCGACATGAGCGAGCAGGCGACCATAGAGCTGGCCGTCAAGAGTTTGCTCGAGGTCGTCCAGACGGGCAACCGCAACATCGAGCTCGCCGTTATCCGCCCTGACCAAAAAATGGAGGTGCTCAAGGACGACGTACTCGACGAAATTGTGAAAAGACTCGAAGAGGAGAAGGCCCGGGAGGCCGAGGAACGGCAAACGCGCCGACGGCATGATGAGTAAAGCGGGGGAACTTCTCCTAAATCTATAATCTTGTAAGCTGGCTTATTACTTTATTAAAATTTTCGCTATTCATGAATCTAGTCAACGATCCCTGGCAGGTCGGCCCCACGCAACCAGTACGCTAACCGACAAGGCACTGGTGCCCTCACCTCCTCTGCTGGTGTCTACGGGGGGTAATCACCGTCCACAGATCTAGGGTTCCTCACACCAATGCCACCATCCGGACAGACGAACGGCGCGCCGCGGCCTCCCGGAAGCCTCTCTCTCGACGAGCTCAACCGCATTGTGTTGGAGTTTTTGCACAAGAAGGGCTATTCCCGGACGGAGGCCATGCTCCGGCTCGAGTCGAGCCGGCAGGCCACGCAGCCGTCGTCGGGCCAGTCCTACACCACACCGGTGCCAAGCACGGGCCCAGAGAGCTACGTGAAGGCGTATGCTTTGTTGCTTGACTGGGTGGACTCGAGTCTGGACATGTACCAGCCCGAGCTCAACCGCTTCATGTTCCCGCTATTTGTGCTCATGTTCCTCGAGCTCGTGAGCTTCGGCGAGCCCGAGCGGGCGCAGGACTTCTTCAAACAGTTCAGCGAAATCAATGCCGTGCTGCATCCCCAGGATCTGCAAGCAATCAGGGGAATCAGGCTGCCCCAGCACATCGAGGAGAACAGCGTCGCGCAGCAGTTCATGACCCAGCGCTACAGCGTCCGCATCTCGCCCACCACATTCGATTTGCTGCTGTTCTTCCTACACTCCATTGAGGGCGTGGGCGGGTCCACCATCATCCGGCTGATCAATCAGCATTTCAACCTGAAGATCGTGCCCAAGGCGTCCACCGACGAAGAGGTGGAGGACGTGGAGCAGGACAGCCCCTTAAAACTCGGCCGGATGCCGCTGGATCCGGAATTCCGGTCCGAAGTTCTGTCCATGCTCGAGCACTACGACAAGGACCAGGGCGAGTTGCAAAGCGGCGAGACGCGCACGGCGGTCTTCGAGGAAGCAACAAAACCCGAGGCGGACTCACCGAGTCTCGATACCCTACCGCTGCCAAAATTCAAGCCGGCCGACGTCAAGGCGGCCGTTGACCGCGTAGTCGCCATCAGTGAGCGCGCTGAGCTCGGCTACCGCCATGCTAACCAGGCCGCGCTGCCGTCCGTGGCCATGTACACGTTCCATAACACCAACGACGACATGAACTGCGTCAGCTTCAGCCCAGACTCCACACTTTGCGCGGGCGGGTTCAGCGATAGCTTCGTAATGCTGTGGAGTCTCCGGGGCAAAAAATTGGTTAGTTCAGTGCCCTCCGAGAATCAAGAAGACCAGGGCACTGTTCGGCGGCTTGTTGGCCACTCGGGTGCCGTTTTTGGCATTAGCTTTTCACCAGATAATCGGGCGATGCTCACCGCTTCTGAAGACTGCTCGGTCCGGCTCTGGAGCATGGACACATATACAGCACTCGTGGCCTACCGTGGCCACACCGAGCCAGTATGGGATGTGGCGTTCAGTCCCTTCGGTCACTACTTCGTAACTGGGTCCCATGACCAAACAGCTCGGCTTTGGTCTGTTGATCATATCTATCCTTTGCGCATCTTTGCCGGGCACATGTCGGACGTCGACTGTGTGTGCTTCCACCCGAACGGGCTCTATGTGGTGACTGGGTCCACAGACAAAACCGTGCGCATGTGGGACGTCGTAAAGGGCGACTGCGTGCGTGTGTTCATTGGGCACGTAGCCGGCATTACCGCGATCGCCGTATCTCCCAATGGCCGGTGGATCGCGTCTGCTGGTGACGATGCGGTGATTAATGTTTGGGATATTGGCACTGGCCGCCGGATCAAGAAGATGCGTGGTCACGGTCTCGAGATGATCACGTCCTTATCGTTCAGCGCCGGCGGCGAGGTGCTCGTGAGCGGGTCCATGGACTGCACAGTCCGCGTATGGGACATGACGAAAAACACTGGAGAACAGGGCCCACAACCAGAAGCGATCGACGGGCTTGGTGACGATACCGAAGAGGCAAAACGGCGAGAAATCCCGTCCACAACCGACCACATGGCCGTGTTCAATACCAAGCGTACGCCAGTGTACTCAGTTGGGTTCACCGAAAAGAACCTCGTGCTGGCGGCAAGCGCACTCACTTTGTAAAATTACGGATAAATAAATATTATTTCTTTTTTGACGACAATTAGACGAAATCAATCATGAGAAAACCTCTTCTAAGGTGACTTTCTGCTTCTTCTGAGCCACAAAATAGGCCTCTCGCGACGCCGCCCGGGATGCGTCCGGCTTCACGCGCGTCACCCTTTTGAACGCGCGCTTTAAACGGCCCTCCAACTCTGAGTCTTCACTACCAGTGTAGAATTTGCAAACAAACGAACCGCCCGTGCGCAATTGCGACAAACAGAAGACGAGACCGGCGTCGCACAGATCCATGCTCTGGGCGTGGTCGCGGGCCACAATGCCACTTGTGTTGGCCAACCTGTAAGGAATGTTAATACTGTTCGTCCAAAAACCCGTTTCTTGAGGTACGATACCACACATGTCACTTAGCACAACATCGGCGCCTTTTCTGTTTCGTTTAGGTGGGACTGGTTCCCCGGGTCGCAGGTCCGCGGGGAGATCCGCGGGGAGATCCGCAGGAAACTCGGCTGAAGAATTTGCCGGGTCCTGCCCGGCCAATTTCCCAAACGGGTCAGAGGCCCTTCCTCGGTTATACTTTGCAAGCAAGATTTTCAGCTGTTCCTGGACACCTGGATCAAGGAAGTTTCCCTGCACCGCTGACACGCCCTCGGGAGGCTGCACTGGGAGGAGATCCACGCCAATGACTCTGCCCCCTGGCCGCGTATTGGCAACAGCAACCTGACTCCAGCTTCCGGGTGCGAATCCGAGATCTACAACGGTTTGACCCGGCTTGAACAGCTTGAACCGATGGTTCAGCTCCTCAAGTTTGAAGGCCGCCCGCGACCTATAATTCTCTGCCTTAGCCCGCTGTGTATATTGATCCCGCGACTGCCGATCAAGCCACCGCTTCGATGACGCAGACTTGAATCGCGCGAACACGCGGACTCTCTTCAGAATGTCCATATAAACCCTGTGGGCGCGGGCACGCGTGTCGCGTCTCCAGATAAAGTGGTCTTGAAATTTACGCATACATTGTATACTCATACATTGCAAACACCAATGAGTAACACTATGGCCACCACCTATGCCTCATATTGCTCGATAAATTTGAAATGAATATATACCTTAGTTAGTTCTAACTATGATAAGCTCTTTAGTTTGCCCATCACTACCGGAGCAGTTCTTACCCATGCTAAGGTAGATTAAAAAAAATTCAGAGTCCCAGCATACTCCCAGTCGCTTTCAGCTCTGCAAATAGTTCGCAGAGGGCCCGCGGATTCTGCAGGGACAGATAACCGCCAACGCAAGGGCTTGGGCTATATCATGTGATCAAAAGATGAGTATTACAAATGAAATGGGGTTTCAGGGCTTCAAAAATTCTGAGCGTATGTAGTATCTGACAAAAAATTTCATGTGTTAACTGTTCCAATCCTTATTGAGAAGAACCCACCTATCTTTAAAGACGCACCAAATTTTTGGGAGATCCTAGATCGCAATGTCTTCGAAGATTACTAGCGCCGCCGTCCGCGAGGAGGTCCACAAGATCTTCCAGCACTCTCAGGAGAAGAAGCGTAACTTCTTGGAAACTATTGAGCTCTTGGTTTCCTTGAAGGGCTACGACCCCCAGCGTGACAAGCGTTTCTCTGGCTCTCTTCGCCTCCCCGCTGTGCCCCGCCCCAACATGCAGATCTGCGTCTTTGGTGATGCCGTCGACTGCGACCGTGCTAAGGGTGCTGGCGTCGACTCCATGTCGGTTGAGGACCTGAAGAAGCTCAACAAGAACAAGAAGCTTATCAAGCAGCTTGCCAAGAAGTACCACGCCTTCATCTCCTCTGAGGCGCTCATCAAGCAGATCCCCCGTCTGCTCGGCCCCGGTCTCTCCAAGGCCGGTAAGTTCCCGACCCCGGTGTCGCACAACGAGGACCTTGTTGCCAAGATCAACGATGTGAAGTCGACCATCAAGTTCCAGCTCAAGAAGGTCTTGTGTATGGCTGTCGCCATTGGCCACGTCGAGATGGACGAGGAGCAGGTCACCCAGCACATCATGCTTGCCTCCAACTTCCTCGTGTCTCTTCTCAAGAAGCACTGGCAGAACGTCGGTGGTCTTGTCATCAAGTCCACCATGGGCCCTCCCTTCCGTATTTACTAAACAGTTTGTAGTTTATTTGAATTCGGAAAGATGTGTAAAACTAGTGTTAGTCGTTGAACCGTGCGCAGCTGCATGGGTGGTGGTACGGGCCAAACGCGACATGCATGTTCGATCCGTTGATTTACGTAATTGCTTGCCTGCTAATTACCTAACATGCTGGACGATGTAGATCCGCTGAAGCCAGGAAGTATCCCAGAGCTAACGGATATTACAAGCTTGCAGGCACTTGCTTATGTCGGACATCTTATAGAGAATTTGATACAGCAAGGGCATGAGAAGGAGTGCGATCCAGTGTACCGGAAATTCTGGTTGAAGAATGTGCCCACGATTGCGGTTCCCGCCTACCTGCATCGCTTCCACCGGTACTGCCCGTCATCAGCGGCGACCTACTTGACTGCTGGCAGCCTCCTATATATGACCACGGCGGTGATACCTCTCTCAAGGCGCAATGCATACCGCCTCTTCTCAGCCGCCTACATAGTAGCGGTGAAACTCGTTGAAGACAAATTGTACTCCATGAAACGGTACGCAACAACATCGGGTCTTTCCAAAACTGACCTCGCGCAGCTAGAGATTTTACTTCTGGACTTAGTCCAATTCCAAATTTCCGACGACCGTGACTTTCTCATTAACCAACTCTCTCTGTGGGGATCTTTGCCTGCAGCTGAGGTCTAGGGTGTAAACACATAAATGCGTATTATCATATTTATTCAGGTTGTTCAAGCAGCTATTAATATGGTCATTCCGGATGACCAGGTGTGCAATCCATCCGGCATAGACTTCCACTATTCGGGTCTTCGCCTTTATCAAGCAATTCTTTACGACTGGCCCATTCGGCACTATTGGCTACTTGTGCACTGCCAGTCTGGTCGTATTGATTCAGAACAGTACTTCGCTAGTAACCGCACAGCAAACTGGAAATTCACTGAGCCTGTTTGCATCAAGCACGATGAATGCTTCATCTTTAGCCGGCGGAAGAAGTATGCCGAAAGAAGTATAGTAGTGTACAGGCCATTCAGCGATGTCGGTGCAGTTTACCCCATGAACTTAACAACCACACGGACCAAGTTAGTGGCTGACAACATGGCACTTAGCCTATCCCTGACTATAGGTCTTAAACGGGTGAAATTGATACCGGCATTCTTTACTGTAGAGGACAGCTGCGATGCGGACCCATTTGAACGCTACGAGTATACTGAAAATGACCGCAAGCAGGCTTGGAATTACGCAAACGCTGTCGTGAACCGCCTAGCGAACGTCTCTCTTTACGCCGACAAATGGGCATTTTGGGAATATGACGCTCTACAGAGCCAGCTGTGCGGGTTGGATTGGCGACACCTAGCAAATCGTATCGTCTAGCTGATTCCCTTTTATCATGTCATTTCACTTTTTACTATTTACTAAATAAAAAAAAAGACTGATGATAATGTCTAACTGATGGGATTTTTTCTTATCTTCCAAATGATCATATAAATAATTTACCGCTTTTTCCAGGGCTCATCGATACCAAACGATGCCTGGCTTTCATGAGCCGAGTGTCCAGGGTCGTGGAACACACCGTTGTTGCTGCTGTACGCCGAATCCATCGTGTTGGTTCGCGTGTCAGCATCGAATGGATTGGTATTTTCATGGTTAAACCATTCGGCGTCATGAGGATCGACGCCGCCCTCATGGTCGGCCTCGGCCGCGTGTCCAAGTGCATGCAGTTCATCAGCATCCTCAGCAACCTGGCCATTGTTGTCCAAGATGAAGCTGTTTCGCTCATCTTTGGCGACATGCTCACGCTTGGTGGTGCCCTTGGCGTGCCAGAATGCACACAAGCAACTATAGATAATGATGTAGAGCAATAACACCGTTGAGAATGCGGCATTGAGAATAAAAAAAATGACACCCATCACACCACTGATGATCAGGTTCTGGGTCATCAGATTCGAGAAGAACAAGAAGAAGCAAGCATTGATGGTAATTACCACGTGGGCAGTGATTTGAATTCCGTTCACGGCCTTAGACAGGAACGGCTTGAGTACACCTACCGCGATGCACATCGCCAGCTCAATGATGAACAGCGCCAGCGCCTGCGTCTTGCCACTCTTTTGAGAAAATGCGATAAACAACGCCTTGACAATGTTGTACGCAACATAAACAGCACCGAACCAATAGTACCTCGCATCAAACATGGTGTACAAGTAACCATACTTCTGCAATGTCTTCGGATTCGAGTACAGCAGATACGCCGGCGTACCCAGCTCCTGTTGCGATCTCCGCGCAATGAAGAACACCTTCACCGCATTGACGGCCAACAGAGCCAAGCACACAATAAGCATGAACACACTGACAACAACAACAGCAGGACTGTCAACGTGTGTCCACTCCCACATGGAGAAAACCATAATTGCGGGCAAGGCGACAAACCACAACTTGAGGAGCGTACCCTTCAGGAGGGCCGGCAACAAGTTAAACAAGAAAACAATTCGTGACTTGTGCGATCCTTCAAATGCAGTGAAAGTTGTACTGACATTATCTGGGCCCGCTTCTTGATCACGCATACCCGGATCGCGCAAACCATCCATGCTACCCCGCATACTTTCATCATAAGTGCTGTTATGGACGCTTGACTGATCAGGCATGGCTTGCATGCTCGTATTAGCATATGCCTCCTCCTCCTTTTCAGGCATTTCAAGCTTCTCCTGACGACGCTCTTGGCGTGTGATTGCCCACATAAGCAGCCACAAGCACGCGTAAACAAACACGACACACACGCACACAAAAATGAAGATCGTGTAGGTGACCATGACTACAGAAGTCACTTCAAGACCAGATTTGTAGGCGAGACGCTCGATTCCACGATAAACTTTGAGATAATCAGTCGAGCTGAAAGTAGTTGGGAAGTTGCGCGGAGCCGAGACACGCTTACTCAATTCGTGGACAGGTTGAAGATTCTCCGCCATCTCATCAGCGTGCTTCCAATAAGCCGCTTCCGCAATCTGCTGCGAAAGCGACGCTGCACGGCCAATGTGGGACTTCTCACCCTCAGGAGTGAACCAACCATGAGACAGTGATTGAAGATACTCTATGGAACGTCCAGAGACTTTACCAAGGAATTCCTCACCACGCTTACGAAGCTTTTGCACGAGCACCATGTTAACAGAATACTGGTGATACGCCGTAGGGGAACCACCTGTTGACGCAACATACCATCGGTAAATTGATTCCAAAAATCGCGCGTACACAACGCCCATACTCCAAGCAATATTGTTACACCACGCAGACGCAATAGGCGGAACACGCTGCACAGCTTCCATATCGAGGAAAACCATGCTTTGGAAGTATGAAAGCATCATAACTGTGACAGCGGACACGTTTTGTGAGTCAATAGAAGTACCCAAGAAGATCATCACAGCACTGATTAGCAGTCCGAGACCACTAAGTACGGCGGTTACCCACTTTACGGCTGTTTGCTCAACTGATTTTGTGTTTTGAATTTCAACATACAGACACGACAGCTCTTCAGCTGTTGAGATGTTGCGCACCTTGAAAACCGCAAAAGCATCGATATCCGGAACCGTAAAGGCTACACCGGGAATTTGTGATGCAATGTCTTCGCCGAGCTCTGACTTCGACTCAATATCGATTCGACCCGACGTCACAGGGCACAGCTCCCTCAACGCGCTCCCGGCTTCGCAGGGGTTGAGCCTAGTAGAAATAGCCTTTAGACCGTAGATGTACACGTCAATGTCAGCGTAAACGTAGCCCTCCAATGCGAGGTTGACTGAGGCGTTGTAATACATCGTATGAGACTGATGGTCGTACAGGAGACTGAAATCTTTCACGGTCACACCGGTAGTGTCTTCGCAAGCTACAAGCGAGTCTGCCTTCAGCTGACGCGCCGCACTAGCGAGCTGTAGCACCCCCAGCAGGATGGAGATAAGTCCAATCCGCATTCTTCACTGAATCTGTCGGGGAAGAGTGGGCGTGGTATAATCTCGCGAAGGTGTGTGTGATCGAGAGAGCCAGGGCCGGGTACTTGGGAATGTCACAAGAAAAAAGAACGTGGGCTGGGGCTGAATCCGCAGGCTGGGCCAGCGAGGGCGAGGGTTAAAATAGGCTTGTACAGCTACGGCTGATCGCAAGTTCTTACTCTGGTGCGCGTTTTCATACCAGTACGAAATTTAGAGATTAAGCGAGTATCTATATACGTCAATATCATTACCTGTATGAAGTAGTAGAAGCAATTGCGCTCCTTATAAATCCAGCCCTCGCGTGTGTGCAGGAACCTTTCTCTGATTGGCATGCAATTAAGGGTTTGGTCAGCACGCGACTTATTTTTAGTTGAAGACATTCCGTGCTAAGTCTCAATCATAGTTTTAGGAGTTAATGATGAAATTGACTAAACGCGCAACCTAGAATCAGACATGGGGCTCAGCCTCTGACTCGAGGCTTTCGAATGTGTTTTTCACGCATGTGTGTAAAGTGTGACATTTAGTGCTAATGACTTAGTTTACAGAAAATTTAATTTCCATCCGGTTTAAGAGTCCTCACATCGCCTTTTGTTTGCTGAATTGGGGACAGGAGTATAGTGCCAGATGATTCCGAGGCATTTTCTGTATAATATGAGACGGCCTTGAAGTCTTCTATTGTAGGGGTAGGGATGGACACGAGCGAGCGGCTGCGGGCAGCCATAGCCGAGAACCGGGTGCCGACGGTTGAGCTTATTATCGACGCACACCCGAACCTGCTGGTGAACTACGATCCCAAGAACGGATGGACAAATCTGCATTACGCTGCATACCACGGCCACTATGAGATGTGCAAGCTCCTGATCAGCCGGGGCCACGATGCCCTTGATGTGAGCCTAAACCACGATGGGTGTACAGCGTTGCACGTAGCCGCTCAGGAAAACCACGAGCGGGCTTTGCATTACCTCGCGCAGCATCTCGAGCGGAGCATTGACTGGCCGAATGCTGAGCATGAGACTGCCCTTATGGTCGCAGTTGCCCACGGGAATGATCCAATTGTGAACTTGCTGCTGGATTTCGGTGCCGATATAGAGCATGGTGATGAAAACGGAACTCGCCCAATTCACATTGCTGCCGGACGTGGTCACGTCAAAGTGCTACGAACTCTCATCGATCGTGGCGCCAACACATCAGAGGCAAACCATCTTGGATGGCTCCCAGCCGAATACAGCTCGAATCTTCAGGTGAAATCCTATATGCAGACTTTGATGAACGACATGAAGCGGAACAATCCACCAGGAACGCCGGTCAAACAGACGTTTGACTGGCATTAGAAGAAAAAAACAATACTTTACTGTATATATACAAAGAGAATTTCAGAGTCTTAAGTCCTCCAGGATCTCCTGTGCGAGATTCTTGTACTGCCAGACGTTGCCGGTCATTTTCTTAAACTGCACACCATGAAGGGACACAATCGGCACGCGCACAATATCGATCTCGAATCGCACAGGAACGGATGCCGGCTTTGCGTCACCCAGCATGTCAGAGCCACCGATTTCAATATCGCTGTCTGATGACCCACCAAGAGAAGGCACGGGTGAGGCAACAACGTTGTCCGAAACCATACGCCGGTGTCGCGGTGGGGTCGAGGGCGGCACCGCAAGCTCGTTTGCCCGTTGCGAAGGGCGGCGATTGACTTCCACCTCGTCGGTCCGAGCCACACAGGCGAACCCACCGCGGACCTCCACATATTCGATCTGCTTTTTCTCCAGCACGCGGATGATTTCGGCTCGAATTTCTTTGAGCGACCGCGTGGACGTCGTTTGCACAGAGAAGATTCCTCTGAAGAACACCGGCTTGGGCGACTCGATCGATGGCATACTTGTCTGCGATTGCTGCGACGAGTCGTTTTGCTGGATACGCAGCCCCATGTCCGGGTGCCCGGTAGAACGAGCCCGTTCGTGGCCCGATCCAGGGCGCCGTCGAAGCGAAAGTTTCCTGAACATCGATGTCATTCCAGGTGAGTCCGAGGCAACGCGATTGTCCAAATTTATCGGCTTTGCTGCGGAAGTCGACGTCACTAGGCCAAGCTGAGCTTGCTGGGGAATACTGGAAACGTATGCTGGCGCGGGAGGGGGCGTAGCCATGGGATCATGCTCCTCAGATTTGGCTGGCATCGCTTCAGGCGCTGGTGCATTTCCTGCGGGACTTATGCTAATAATAGGCGCGGGCCGGCCCTCGTAGGCAGCACCCAACGTCTTGGCGCGAACACGGCCCTGCAGCTGCGGAGTCGGCGAAGCCTGTCGCCTCTCGCGCTCATCTGGGAACGGCAAGCCAGTGGCCGTGGCTGAACCAGTGTTGACAACTGTAGTGCTGCTGTTGGCCGGCGAACGCGCTTTGTCAATGCGTTCTTTGGTAAGAAAGTAACAGCTGATCTCTGGAGAAAAAGAATCCAGAGGGTCCGGGTCCGGTGAGTACAGGAGTGACGGTAAGAGATGCTTGGATGATGGGTCGGCTTCCGCCATATCTAGCTGGCGGTCATACCACCTTTCCAGAGCTTTTTCGTACTCAGAACTGTTCAAAACTGCCCTTAACGAGCGTTCAATGGCACCGGCATCGCCGATACCCAGCGATTCCATCTCTTCTATCACACCAAAGTCTAGAGTGTTACTGGTAAGCGGCACCCGTCGGGGCAGCTGGGCATCCGGATATGCCTCAAATCCCTTGTTCATCCAAGGGTGACGCATGACCTCGGCCATGGTGGCCCGCTCGCTAGGATTCACAACAAGCATCCGACTAAGGAGGTCAACACATAGCGAACTGAGCCACTGGGGATACTCTACATTGCCACGCTTGATTTTCGCGTGCAAAAGGGTCATGCTCTTATCTTCAAATGGCACTTTACCACATACAAGAACGTAGAGAACGACTCCAAAACTCCAAACATCAATCTCAGGACCGACGTAGGGCAAAGCATTCAAAAGCTCTGGCGCAGCGAAGTATAGTGAGCCACAGAATGTGCGCAACAAATCATCGCGGCGGAAGAGATTGCTAAGGCCGAAATCAATGAGCTTGATTTCACCATTGTCAGCGATTAAAATGTTCTCAATTTTCAGGTCACGGTGCACAATAGAATTATGGTGGCAGTAATCCAAAGCGCTCGCGATACTGCGGGCGAACTGCCTGGCCTGAGGCTCCTTGACACAGCCGTGTGCAATGATGTAGTCGAGCATCTGACCGCCATTGATAAATTCAAAAACAAGATAAAAGTGGCCGGTCATGGAATACACATCGTAGAGCCGCGCGATATTTGGGTGGTATAACAGACGGCCAATGGCAGCCTCACGAATGACCCGTGCGTCCTTGGCCTCATTTGTTTCCCGACTATCCTTGGACCGCTGGGTAAATGCCTTGGGAACAATTTTGACTGCTGCCAACTGGCGCGTATACCGGTGCTGTGCCAATTTAACTTGGCCCATTGAGCCAGCTCCAATAGATTTAATGAAGTCCCAGGGTCCAATGGATGTCCGCTTCTGAGGCTTCCGGCGCTCTTCCACGGGTTTGTCATTCGCTCCAGGGACATGCGTGTCGTGCTTGTACGTATGCGATGGTGTCCGTCTTGTTTGCGCCTCGGACGGCTGGGGGAAATGCGGTGGTGGAGGGAATTGACCACTGTAGGTGCGCCCATGCATGGAAGACGATCGGTTGGTAGACGAAGGCCCTCGTTGCGGCGTCGATGACTGCCGTGAGATGGGTCCCTGTGACCGGCTGCGCACTGGCGTATGCGGCGATGTCAAAGTTTGATGGTTAGATCCCGAAGATCCAGAGCGGCGCACCGCCTGCGCATGATTAACCTGATGAATCGGGTGCGCCTGATGGGCCGAATGCGCCTGATGTGTCGAATGGGTTGGGTGAGCTAAGTGTGGCGGCGTTGCGGAATGAGATGGAGTTATCGTATGAGCCACAGTCGCTCCCATTTGCTCCATTGGCCGGCTTCGACGCGGAGTTAGATGGTCGGCGATCGGGCCAGGCCCACCTAGTTCGGCCCCCGACCAAACAACCTTCTCGGGTCGGCTGGGCGTACGAGGCTCCGGATTTGGGCCTATCGTAGACGCTTCAGGTAGATATGTGCTGCTCGACGAGCCATGGGGAAGGACGTATCCAAAGCGGTGGCCATTTTGGGGCGAGAGCTGAGGTTCGCGACTATGCGAGCTATCCAACTTTTGAGCACGGGGACTCGTGAATGGGTTCATTGGTGGTTGAAGGACGCACTCGGGGACGGCATCGGTAACCGGAGTAGAGGCGGGATCGGGGGTCGGAAACTGGTCGAGCTGCTCCTTGTGCGACTCGTCAAGTGTTTTTTGCGAAGCCATTCGCGGCTGACCATAGGCTAGCGTGGATGCACGCAGCTTTGGCGAATCCGAATCGATCCTGTGAAATGGAGAAGCGGCTGATGTGGCTTGGGAGCTGCCAGATCGGCCAGGTGTGCGGGGAGCCTCCATGGAACACGAATCGGCTCGGCAAAAAAGGGAATCGCACACACGGAACTGACCCGTTCAAGAGTAATTGAGATCCAAATGGAGCAAGTGCACACACAGAACGTCAGAGCTTGCTTGAGGCTAACGGTGCGTTACGGCAGGGGACGACGGTTGGCCAAATAGGGTTGGAACGGCTGAGCAGCGGCGGCTGATCGAACGGGGCAGTTCCTTGCCCTGAAAAGGTATGGCAACCGCGTTTGCGCGCGAGGGTGGGTGGTGGTTGTGGTGGTTGTGGTGGTATCCGCCAAGGGTGGGCGGTGGAAGATGCGGATGAAAACCCCAAAAGATATACTTTGCTTTGCCAAGACCGAGAACTTCATAACTATATAATTTATATTATATTGTGTTTTACACTTATTTTAGATGTGTATATATCCTCTTATTTTCATCGTCAGCGCCAGCGCACAGCCTAACGGCTGCTGTTGCGTGGGACAGTGGTTCGCCACCACATACGGGTACCTCACCAGCAGTCACCACTCTAACTTGTCGCAAACTCCCTAGCTGACGACGACATGGCGTTTTCCAAACCGGGCTCTAAGCGAGGAGCGCCGCGAAAGCCGTTTGTGAAAACGGCTGAAGGCAAGCGTATTCTGTGTTTGGCAGATATGAACGGCTCGCTGCGGCAAATTAACCGACTTGTTTCCATTAGCCACGCGGATTTCGTTGTGCATGTGGGAAATTTTGGTTTCTTTGACGGTGACAGTGCCGATGGTATGTCTGCACAAATGCTCGCAGATGCTGCGTTAGCTTCCTCGGTTGTTGGAAAGACTCGTAATGTCGAGGGCGAGAGTGAGGTGCTGGACTTTCACGGAATGGATGAGGCACATCTCCGCGAGGTTGTGGGATCGCAGCTCAGCGAGTTGCCCCTGTACCTAGCGGGTACTCAGAAATTCAGTGTGCCTGTCTACACGATTTGGGGTGAGCATGAGGACGTGCACGTTCTCGAAAAGTTTTTCGCCGGAAGCTACCAGGTGCCCAATTTGCACATAGTCGATACGAGCACCAAGATACCTGGCACACCCATCCGACTATGTGGTGTACCAGGTTTGTTCGATCCGGCATCGCTGTTCAACATCGGTGAGGGCCAAACCGTGGCTGGCACCCATGGCTCAACGTGGGCCAGCTCGTGGCAGATTGGCGAACTCGTGCAGTCAGTTTTGAAATCTGCTAATGGCGACGAGACGCGCTGGCTGCTAACTTGCTCGCCTACGGACCGCTTACTCCTTGATGGATTGGCCATGCACCTCAAATGCGCAGCGCATATTTTCAGTGTTGCTGGCTATACCTCGAGCAGCGGATTTACTAACGTGTATCTCAGCAGTCTGCTGATGAGCGCAAAGTCATTTAAATATGTGCTGAGCTCCTTGCAGTCGCAGTACAAGCGGAAGTGGACAAGCCTATTGCAGTCGGTCGATGCCAATGCGGAGTTCGTGGACTTGCTCCGGACCACAGCCAGTTTACTCACCACCATGCCGGCAACTGTAGACATGGCTATCGACAACATGTGGCTGTGCTCACTCGCGAATAATCATCGCAGCTCGGTGTTGTTCAAGTTCGATAACCGAGGAAATCTTAGCATGGATGTCAAGAATCTGTCAATGGCAGCGGCCCAGCAGCAGGGAAAAAAGAAAAAGAATGTGTCTCCTGAACCTAATGGTGGGGATCTCAAGCAAAAATCAGAGACTGAAGCTGCAGAGAAGCCACAGGCTGAGCCCACAGATCCGCTGCCTCAGGGTCCGGCAAGCGAACTCAATTTGCCCACAGAACCTTCAGGCAAAAACAAAGCGAAGGCCAAGAAGCCCGAACAGGTGCAGCAGCCGGGGCTTTGGTTCAAGAATGGCGACCGTTCCCCGGAAGAGATTCTCGGATTCTTGTCAGAAGAAGACCGCAACTTGAATCCAAGTGTCAAAATAATTAAGGGGAAACGGAAAATTGACGGCAATTTGGCTAACCACGCGCTCGTGCTCTTCGATTCGCAAGAGCAGGTCTCCGCGGCGTACGAGCGTGTTGACAAGGACGAGGCGGGAACGGTGTCCATCTACCAACCGGATCTCACTACTGAGAAAAAGTCGTTCAAGCCGAGATCTTACAAGCCGAGATCTTACAAGCCAAAGCCTAAAAAGACTGTGCAATAGAAAGAAATACTTAATGACATATATTCTTTAAGAAGTACGGTAGTTGAAGCGTTGTGGTGGTAGTACGGGGACGGTGGTAGTAGTGATAGTGGTTATCTTTTAGGGCTGGTGTTCCCAAGGGCTCTTTTTAGTATGGACTACCAGGCCAGTGTTCCATATGAGCTTGACAGGGCGGCAGTTGATGAACTGCAAGAGATCGTAGCTCGTTTGGAAACGCTCTTTGAGGCTAAGAAGTTCCATACTTATGAGTTTGGTACTGGGTATGCACTAGATGTGTGGCAACATGTCAGATCCCTGTTTGCCTGGACCAAGCGGAAGCTGGCGATTCCGTTAGACACCCGACTTAAACTCACACATATCTTTTCAACTGCTTGTCTCGAGTCCACCGAGCCAGTTCTAGTTGTACGATATGGGTCTGCCTGTTGCGCACTTTGGAAAAGCAAAAACGCTCGTGCCGAGCTTCGCCAGTGCAAATCCATCATAGACTGGTCCACAATGATTCGGGCCGTGCGCAACGTTGTACTATTGTCGCCGACGGCTTCTCCAACTGACCTCAATGGCAGAACTTATGAGCACCGCAATGAGACCTTTGCAAGTTTGGTGAAAAATGGGTCACCTCAAAAAATCATTCTCGCTCTTTCCAGGCTCTTTCAGTGCACTGTTGTGCCATCGAAGTCTATCTGGGATCAGCTACATGATGACGTTCTGTCTTATTTAGGCCCTAATATTCATGACCCCAAGGATACACTAGTAATGGAGGCATTCACAGCCCTCATTCCGTTGGGTTCTTCTGACTCAAAAGATTATATTCCTTTGCTGTTTGACTTGCGACATAAAGTCAGCCGCACCCTTTTTTATCAGTGCGTCGTCCCGGTTCTTGCCGACTGTGTAGAATTGACGAACGAACCTGCTATTTTATCAGATGAACAATTCGATATTATTTTTCAAGCGGCTTTGGATGCTCTTGATATTCCCCTTATGTCTACACAGGCTACAAAGTCTAAAATTTATACTCTACAAACGAGTTTGACCTTGGGAATGTCCGGCTCGGGTGGCCGGCTCCTGAAAAATGCTTCAGGCAGTTATAACACAAAGGCTCATGCGGTGAACAGCATCGCATTCGCAAAAATTCTTGTGAATAATCTAGATCAGGGAATGTGCCGTCTCGAGGCTCTAATAAACGCGACAAGTACGTTCTGTCACCCGTCGAATTCAGGCCCATGGTCAGCGCTCATTACAGTTACGTTATCTGCCATCACTACTGAATTCTCGCATCGTCTCTACACGCGCCATGATTTGGATAAGCAAGTAATTGACCGATTTGTTACAGTATTGCGCCCATTGGTACTCATGGGAGTACACAGCCACATGCCATACGTTTCTCACACCTCACTGGATATTTTGCGGTACCTTGCCATGTTTAGTCCTGATTTGGTCTGTCCTGTGGTTCTTAGTGAAGTATACCCGACACTACAACATGGTCTGCATCAGGCCAATAGACTTGCAAGCTCGATCGCTGTTTTGTCGCGACTGGCGGTGCCTCTTACGAGCCATTTGCAGTATAAAATGCACCTCACCACGTTACTTGAGTTGGCCTTGCCTAATTTAGATGCTAGTGATACGAAACGCTGTTTACTCACTTTTGATCTTTTTCAAGCTGTGGCGTCAGTCACGGTTTTCGAAGACAGGAGTGATCCCGTTAGTATATCTACTGCATCTCAGGTCCTTCCCGAGTCCGTGCACGCATTGGAAGTAAAGGAGGATCTCTCTTTAGATGACACGATTTTGGATACAGTGATCAGAGGTACTTCGGCGGCGTATCCTGAGATCCTCACCTTTTACATGCGACGAGTATTCGAGCTACTAGAAACCGTAAGTGAGCAAAGATTAGGATCAGCTGCCTCAGCTAGCGTTTTGCGAGTACTTTTAGCTTGCTCACCATCACTTTTTGAAAAACTATTAGTTATTGCTCTGGAAGAATTATCGAACCCTCAACAGCAAAATCATGATGCCTTCGCACAAGTATGTGGTTCTTTTGTTCGCGCGAATTGTGCGTTGGCATTCCCAGAGTTTTGGACCATTTTGGCATCTGGTATCAAAGAAGAAGTGCTAGAGAATACGGCTGGAGCAGGACGTGTGGCACTTCCCAAAGATGGTAACTTATTGCGCAATTTGAGCGTATTGAATATGTGTTTGCTTGCGTGTAATTCGAGCGTTATTGTGCATTATGGTGCTGAGATTGAGGAACTGCTACTGTTATTAAGAGAGCACACCGGGTCGAGTGTAGTCTATACTGTGGCCAACACTCTGCATCATGCAATTGTTGCTTTGTCCGGCTTTAATGTGGTTATGCCCCATCCTGGCAAGCTTGAAGTTGAGTTTCCGCCGAGCAGTATACCTCTGGCTGTCACAAGATTGTCTTACTTAGACTTGGTGTGGAATATCCCCACGAAAGAATCAAAGAATCTTGCTATAACACTTTTCAATTCAAATGTCGATATTTCTGTGTCAAAAATTGTTTTGAATCTCGGCTCAGTCTCTAAAAGTGTTCAAAGCGAGGACATAGTCACAAATTGTCTCATATTCATTCGCACTGCTCTCGGTGCTATTGCACCCTTAAGTGACAGTGTTAAAGAATACAGGGCCAAGATTTCAGACCTGCTTGTTAAAGTATATCATGAACTCAGCGTGGATGATGTTTCGTGCCTCAAAGAAGCGCTTTTTGTAGCCAAAGTATGGGCATGTGATGTTGGCTATGAGCGCACTTCTTCTCTGGATCAACATCTTTCCAATCTCTACGAATTTGAAAAGAAGCCATTTGTCGTGAAGGGAATGCAAAAGCGGTGTTTACCACCAGTGATACTAGCTCGAAGAGCCCAGTTGTATCATCACCAGAGACTCGCTTTAGCCACGCAGCACCGCGATGCTGAGAATGATACGATCGATTTAATCATTCAAGTCATCGCAGAAGCATGTTTTTCAGTGTATCCTGCGGTTCGACGCAATGCGTTTTCTGCTCTTTATTCGCCTCTGAAAATTTTTAATGACTCCAGTTTGTACACGCGGGTTTATGATATCATATTGACCAAAACTGATATGGCACTAAGAAACCACGAGTTCGAGAAGGCTCAAGGCGGAATAGCTTTGTTAAAATACCGTTCGTTTGGTATTCAAACTGTTGGACGCAACCCTGCGTTCGTCCGTCGATTTTTTGAAATTTGCAGTGAAGCCGCATCAGCCGACTTTTTGCAACTCAGTACGCTTGCAACATTTGTATTCTTTACGATGCTGCCGGATATATGCCGCTTGGGTGCTTCCACAAGTAATTACACGCATGAAACAGCGCCTCGAGTCTATGTGGATGAATTAATTGAACATCTCGTTAGTACACCTTTTGAACGACTCCATTGGCGAGACGCACTTTTTAGAAGCTCCACTCTTTTGGCAGTGACACAAAACCCGCATTTCAAACCTCGTCATGATTTGCTAGACCTCTTTGTTGATGGCAGTATCATTGATCATCCTAAGGTGCGTAATATCGCTACATTCGGCGCACTTAATATCATTCAAGCAATTTTCCGCGAAAGTATCATGCCTGATTTGGATCTCTCTATGTTTCGTATTAATGCAAAGCTAGCGGACTACCTCGGTGACAAAAGTACATTTGAAAATGACTGGTCCCAATTCTACATGCAAACATTGTCCCAAGCTTCTGGTACTTCTAAGTCTCAACTCATGCAGAGTTGTTTCGTAGCACCGCTCGGCTCTCAAGGATGGCTACAAGAGCCCAGCTTCGGCGTCTCAAGGGCACCTATGCATACTCTTGATCTGTCCGGGATGATCTCTAGTTTGGGAAGTTTGACAGATCCAGACCGAGTGCGAAGTTTAATAAAAGATCTTCTGGCTATCCGAAAATTAGAGCCAAGGCCTGAACAAGATCGGGTGAGTATAGTCTATGCACTATACTATCGCGATTTGATCACCATCTCCGCGATTTCCTCCAACAGGATCATGATGGGAATAAAAGAGGTCCAACAAACTGATGATATGGCGGATAGAAACTGGCATCGAATCGCTGCTGAATGGGTCTGTGGCCAGCTCCTTGCCATACCTGTGTTGAGCAGCCAGGTTAGTGAGGCTCTGGTTCAGGATAGCCTGACCACAATAGGTCTAGCAGTGGAAAATATTTCGCCAGATACTCTGGTATATTGGTTTTCCATGATCTCACATGTGCTTTGTCAAGTTGATTTCCATCGGGTTATACCTGTGATTAATTATTTGGAAAAGCAAGCACGAGCAACCTATGAAGGTGGTATCAAACTTTCGCTGAAAATGGCTCTTTACACTGAGGCTCTTGCAGTTTTGCAATGGCATCGTCCCGCTTTGTTAGAGTTAGCACCTCAGTGGGGTGTGTTCAACCATAGTCTTCAAACAACTAGAGAAAGCTGTGGAGATGAGTTGAGTATTGCTGCATGTGGATCCCTAAGGCCTCATAGTGGACCCCTTAAGTTGGGTGAAAAGGAACTTTCTGTATTGCAAGAGGTATTTGATAATAGAGACTTGGCAAAAGGTACTCTGAGCTTGTTGCACTTGCTGTTACGATTGCTACAGTTGCTGGGTGGTGAATCGTGCCTCGACTTATTGTTGTCACGCGGTATTCCACTCCTCTTGGAATGTTCTAGTATCCGAGACGATCCTGAAATTCTGGCGTTGGTAACCAATGCATTCCAAGAATTAAGCAACTGTCACTTCACACCCGAGTCGGCCCTTCGAATCAGCATTTACTTGATGAAGACAATGCGTGAGAGTCATGCTAGTCAATGGCATCTAAGGATTCGATTGCTCCTATTCCTGCAACCATTCTACTTCATTCATTTGATGATTCTAAAACCAAGCACTCGCCAAGAACTGACCCTACTAGTGGTCGACACGCTTTCAGATCCCCAGGTCGAGGTTCGTGATTTAGCCGCCGATACGCTAAGCGGGATTGTTAGATGTTCGCCGCCATCCGAACAAGAAAAGTTCGTTGCGTTGTTTGATTCGCAATTCAGATCAAAGGTCGGTATCGAAATCGAACTCCCTAAGAGGCATGCTGCTGTGCTCGGTTTAGGTGCACTAATTGGGGCATTCCCTTATAACTCCCCACCACCACTATGGGTTCCTGATATATTAGCTACCATTGCTATTCTTGCGGCTGGGGATAACGGTATAGTCGGCAAAAGCACGAAGAAAATTCTTAGTGATTTCAAGAAAACACGGCAAGATACCTGGCATATCGATCAAACAATCTTCACCCAAGATCAATTGGACGACTTGGATGGCGTGCTTTGGCGAAATTATTTTGCTTAATGTATATACCAATTGATCATTTCTTCGAATTATCTATAATTAGGCTTGAAACGGCAGTCCTCCATACACATGGAAACAAATCTACCCTGACCCTTGCAAACGCGACGCGTCGGATATTTGTACGTACTCAATAAATCATTACTCATCTGAGAATAATGGCAAACCTGTCATTTTAATCCGTGCAATACGGTTTTGCTTTGCTGTTTGATGCTTAAGATATCAGATCTCCTTCCCAGAAGCTATTGTCAGTGCCTGAGTACTCTTTTTATCTATCGTAACCCTTTGTTAACCCCCTGACCCTTAATTAGTGTTCTCCTTCCCAGAAGCTATTTTACTGTCACACCCTACAGAACCAGCCACCGCCGTCCATGGAGTCCTCACCTCCGAGCAACATGAGCTCGCCCGTTATGGTGAGCTCTCCTGATCCTCCTTCTTCCCCCGAGCAAGATTTCTCGCTCTCTGGAAATGGCAATGCGGCTAACGACAACGAGAACAACAGCACCACCAACCCGGGCAGCACAAACTTCGGTAGCGGGTTCAGCAACACGCCACAGCTTGATGAGCGTCTTTTTATGTCAAGTCCTTTGAACTCGAGTCCTAGAATCGCTTCGAGTTCGTCACCCCAGCTTCCGGGGAGCTCGCCCACACCTAGCAGCTTTCCCACTAATGCGTCTGCGCCGGACTCGTCGCCATTGAGCTTTCCTTCGTCGTCTTCACACTCTAATATGCCCTCATCATCTCTGAGTAACACTATGCGTAGTGACCGAGATACGCGGCGTACAACTGAGCGGCAACGGTCCACGTCTCGTAGAGGTGAATTTGCCATGAGTTCGGACCCGATGTCTGGAAGCGAGGCGAGTATAAATGGTGATCCCGAGCGAGTTATTTGGGGAACCACGGTCTCTATTTCCGAGACTCTAGAGCTTTTCCGGAAGTTCCTCTCTGGATTCAAACCCCGCTATCGTCAGGCCATGGATTCCCAGCCGCTTGGACCCGATGCAGATGAGAACGTATACATGAATGAAATTGACCGAATGCGGCAACTTGGTACCACAACACTCAATCTTGACGTGATGAACCTGAAAGCGTATCCGCTGTCGGTAAAGCTTTACGATCAGCTGAAAAAGTTCCCCCAGGAGTTGATTCCCATCATGGACAATGCTCTCAAAATGCATATTGAAGCTCGCGTTGAGTCAGACTCAACAAATCCAATTGCCGAGCTGAACGATATCGAGGCAAAAAGGTATTGCGTACGTCCGTATGGTTTGCCAACTCGGAGGGGTCTCCGTGAACTGAATCCGAGTGATATTGATCAGCTGGTCACTATCAAAGGCTTGGTTCTGCGGTCAACCCCGGTGATTCCTGATATGGGTGATGCCTTTTTCCAATGCGCCGTCTGCAATCACACGACTGTGGCTCCAATCGAGAAGGGCACCATTACTGAGCCCACCCGATGCCCTAGATCTTCTTGTGGGCAAGTGAACTCCATGCAGCTTATTCACAATCGGTGCAAGTTCAATGACAAACAAGTGGTCAAACTACAAGAAACTCCAGATGTAATTCCGGATGGCCAAACGCCGCACACTGTCTCGCTATGTGTGTATGATGATTTGGTTGATTATTGTCGTTCTGGTGATCGCGTTGAAGTCACTGGTATTTTCCGTGGAGCCCCGGTACGCTCCAATCCTGTTCAGCGTGTGCTCAAGAACCTCTACAAAACTTACGTAGATGTGGTGCACATTCGCAAAGATAATCCTAAGCGGCTTGGAGCTGATCCTTCCACTCGGGACGATGAAATAAAGGTGTTCAGTGATGAAGAGGTGCAGCAAATCAGGGAATTGGCCGCACGACCGGATATATTCGATCTATTGTCGCGTTCTTTGGCACCATCAATCTATGAAAACGATGATGTTAAGAAAGGAATTCTGCTACAATTATTTGGTGGCACAAATAAGACTTTCACCAAAGGGGGTAAGCCGCGTTATCGAGGTGACATAAATATTTTGCTTTGTGGCGATCCATCCACCAGCAAATCTCAGCTACTCACTTACGTTCACCGAATCGCACCAAGAGGAATGTACACCAGTGGCAAGGGGTCCTCAGCTGTGGGTCTCACAGCCTATGTTACCAAGGATCCAGAAACTAAGCAGCTTGTTCTGGAAAGTGGTGCACTTGTGCTGAGTGATGGTGGTGTGTGCTGCATTGACGAGTTTGACAAGATGAGTGATGCCACACGCTCAGTGTTACATGAAGTGATGGAGCAACAGACTGTCAGCATCGCTAAAGCTGGTATCATTACAACTTTGAACGCCCGCACCTCCATTCTAGCAAGTGCAAATCCCATAGGTTCTCGCTATGATCCTAAGCTTCCTGTGGTGCAAAATATTGATTTACCGCCTACTTTGCTCTCTCGATTTGATCTTGTTTACCTCATGCTTGACAAGGTCGATCCCGACGCAGATCGACGGCTAGCCCAGCATCTCACGTCCATGTACCTCGAAGATGCACCCGAGAATGGCAGCAAACTCGATATTATTAGTGTTGAAATGCTCTCCAAATATGTGAGCTACGTTAAACAGAATATTCATCCTCGTATCACGGTTGAAGCTAAGGATGAACTTGTGCGCAATTACGTGCAAATGCGTAGCCTGGGTGAAAATGCACAGGCTGCTCAACGCCGAATCACGGCCACTACTCGGCAACTTGAGTCAATGATTCGCTTGAGTGAGGCTCATGCCAAAATGCGTCTCAGCTCGACTGTCGACTTGCAGGATGTCGTTGAGGCTGCGCGATTGATTCGCTCAGCTATCAAAGAATATGCGACAGACCCCACCACTGGAACCATCGACATGGATCTTGTACAGACCGGCCACTCGCGAGCTCAGCGTGATCGCAGTGCGCAGTTCAAGGCGGATATCATTGCCCTTCTCGACCACAATCCCCAGGGATTACCGTACGACGAGATAGTTTCGCGGACAGCGGATATGAATGTCGACAAGGTGGACCACTCAGAGGTTGCTTGGGCATTGCGGGAGCTGCAGCAAGAGGGAATGTTAACCATTGGTTCTCGTCGTATCGTTAAGAAGACCTCGAATATGTGAATCCTACAATTCAAAACACATGAATTCTAATTATTTATATACAAATTACAGATCCGATGCTAATTTCAAAGCCTGTGATGTGGCTTGTTGAACCTCATCCTCAGAAAGCTCGGTTGAAGTGTGGCTTATAAGACTAGCTTCGACCCGGCGACCTCCTAGTTTGCCACCCTCAGACTGCAAAAACTGCATCATACCACCATGGAAATTGAGCTCCGCTAATGTCACGTATGATGCGCTTAGGTATTTGTAAGTGACAGTTTGGCCTGCGAACTCTATATCAATCTCCGGTTTGACATCAAGTACACCAACGCGACCAAATCGACAACTCTTCAGGAAATAGTTCTCAACAGCCTCAGTAATAGCAATAGGATATGTGTGCGTGCAAGAAACCTTGAGATCAGTCTTACTGTTAGGCAACGAAATATAGGCTTGTGATTCCAGGGGAACAGCGACAATTCGTGGTACTTCTTGGATGCGCGTATTATCTTCTGCGTGGACTGGCGGAAGTTCTGCCCAGGCTTCGATAGGCGGATACATCTCAGCATTAGGCACTTCAGGATCCACAACAAATTTCATCTGCACAAGCTTGAGGTTTTGCGAGAAATTGAGATCTTTATGTCGAGAAACAAACACTTTGCGACCTTCTGAATCCACCTCGCCATCAAGATCCAAAATACTAGCCCAACTATCATCATTGGGGGCAAAACTCTCCTTCTCTAGTTCGTCTTCGTGCTGAATGTCCTTTGCGTGCATTGGTAAAGAACTCGCCATGTTCGCCACGTGAGGGATGTTGCTTGTGAATGTCTTTTGACTTCCAGCATGTGGTACGCCCGAAAGCGAGGCTTGATTATGCAGAATAAAGCCAGGAGTTACTGATAAAGTGGTGCTTACGGACTCACCATTAAGCGATGGCTGCACTTCTGCGCTGTTTACCAAGGAACCCACAACTTGTTCAACCTGCTCATGCAAAGATTCTTTTGGCAGAGAGATTGGTTGCCCAGAAAACTCTGGTTGCTGCAGGGGACGGAGCTCAGGATTCTGCAACACTCTAGAACCACTATTTCTAGTCTTAATCGTCTCCCATCGCCACCAAGGCTGGGCTCGGTCAATCCACTCTAAACTGTCTGTGTCATTGAAAGGGCGGAAACGATAAGAGCTAATATTCTCAGAATTTGTGTCAAACCACCACTGTGACGGGCACCAATGCCGATCCACAAACCGCTGGGAAATTTGTAGAAGGAGCCGCTGCACCAAACCTACGTTTTTGGAACTAGCCCGACCAGCGCTATAAACAATTAGTCCGTCAGGATTGGTGTGAAAAAATGTATTGCTAAGACGCTGCATGGCAGCGAGTAGATCACTTTGGAAGGCCACTCTATCAAGATAGGAATGGAGCCCATCGCTCATATTAGTGAGATCTATCTCTTTGCGAACCAAAGTTTCTAAAAAGAGACCCAAGCTGGCATTAATCCATTCGAATGTCTCCGGCGAGCTTTGCACAATAATTTGGAAGCGTGCCGGAAGTATAGAGATTTTTGCACCACTCTTGGACCACTCGCGCAGTAAACGGCCATTATTCCCGAGTACAAGCACAAATTCTTCCTCGCTAAGATCTATGACGTTCTCAATCAGCGGGGATTCGCCGGAGACTCCCTGATTATCCTTAACAGACACCTTCCAGATATTCGACATGATATGTTCAACCATTTTTTTCTTGGTCATTTTTCTAACGATAGCAGGTGACTCTTTCTGTGTTGTCAAATACTCTTCTAATTGGGGTTTTTTGAAGCCTTTGAGTAATTCTCGAGAAAGCTGATCGTATCTCTGGCTGGTTATGTTGGCTGTTTCTGGACGCTGCGAATGAATCCCATAAACAATGGGTTCTGATTCCCCCTTTTCAGTGAAATAATCAAGATATGCGGATGACGCTGATTTTAACGGCTTGCGTCGTTGTGGTTTTCGCGGTTTCATTTTCACAAGGCCCGCCTGAACTGGATTCAGGATGATTAGCTCTGGGTCATCCTGCCGGAATGTGGAGCTACTGAATGGACGCAGAGATTTATACACACTAAATCGAGACCATTGCTTGAATAGTGATGGAATCTGCATTCCTTTGAGCACCGAATCACACCGTTAGAGTGTGGGAAGGTACCCTTACATTATTTTTTTTCTGTATGACTTTCTGTCGTTAACCCAACCACTTCCGAAGCCGATCTATAATAAATGCTAAGGAATGTCCCATGAGTCCCAGACTAATGAAAAGGTAGCAGACCACCCTGGCTACTATATTTTGAGTCCTGAAAACATACGCAAGATACAGATTGGCGAAGCGGATGCCCATCAACAGATCGTGGACAGCGGGAAGTGTTGGGCTTTTTATCCTATGCCTGAACAAAGTGACCTGCCGAGCAGTTTGTTGACCCCGCATGGAATTCAATTGGAACACTCGGATCCAGCATTGGTGTGGGATAATGTGCAGAAGTCCACCTTCATAGAACTCATTGGGCGCTGGACGCCAAGTAGATTGCCAGAAATCGCTCAACACATTGGAAAACCCATATTCGAGTGCCAAAGATACCTAGAGATGCTACGAAATCACCCCAGATGTATCGATGTTGCTGAAATTCCCGCAGCAGAGGAAGTGCCGGCAAAGTATATGGAACCTAGTATTCCTGTTGAAGATTTCGAACCACTTGGACCAAACCAGCTATTCTGGAGACAGCGAGTTGAAGCACGTTTAGGTCAAAAATTCAATGATGGAGAATTCGCTTGTTTGGAATCCATGCTCACTCTCAAATTAAAGAAGTGGTTAGCTGAATTTATCAGACAATACGATACCACCGGACACATTGTAAAAGATCAAAAGACGTACATTGAAAACATCATCATGTCAGAGTCAGGAGAAGCGGAATTCATGATGAACGATGAATTGGCTGGCGATGATGAATCCGATAAAGAGGTGTGTGGGGATTATGGATACGATGTGGCGGCCCCTGAAGACAAGTTTCCGGATGATGTTGACATTTCTGATGACAGTGACGAGGGCGAAGCACTTATAGAAGCCGAAACTAATTGGCTGGAGAGCCTGGATACATTCAAATCAGCACAAAGCCTAATATTTCGCGGTTTCCAAGTCGAATCAATGGCCCCACCTCCTGAGCGCTCTCATGAATTAGAAAAATTCATGCGGTCGTGAACTGTATTTATTATTATTACTATTTATTATGAACATGATTAATTTAATTAATTAATGTCTTGCTATCTGTTGCATTTCCTACCCTAGAGATGTACACCTTGCGAGAGTATGACGCGGATGAGCTCCCAGGACTAGATGCCGCGGTCCTCTTGGCCACCCAATTCGCTGAAACGATCGAGACTGAGTGGCAGAAGTCCAAGCTCTTCGACGACGTACAAACTTATACACAATGGGTAGAGAATGACCACGGGGGTTCTGAATTCTGGGCGGCCCGCGTAAGCTATCACGACGACATTCGCTACGCCAAGTTTTATGAGACTGTGTTCAAAAACCACACAGAGAATGAATCACAGTACATTGGTATGGTTGATTCATTTAAAAACCTACCGCCGTCGGGTCCATGGCTAAGCCGTTTAGTGCACTACCAATTTCCGTTCCCTCTGAGTGATCGGGATATGATCATTTGGCTTGGACAGGTTGAGACCGAAGCAGGAACTCAATTCGTTAATGTCACACTACCAAGGAGTTATGCGAGTGACCAAACCAAAGCCTTTTATGTATCGGTGGAAGTTGTGACGCGAATACCGGACAATCGAACGAAATGGGTCATGGCCACCTCCAGTGACGCAGGTGGCTTTGTTCCTCAATTCGTGCAGCGACCGCAAATGTCGAAGGCTGTTTCCGAAGACGTTCCCCAGTTCAAGAAGTGGATAGGTAGCTAGAATTATTTACTTAGCCCGTGAAGCTCGTTTTGCCATGTTTTGCTGATACTGGGTAGCTTCAAGCCACTCTTGTCGGGTGAGAATCTCTGCATCCAGAAACGGCCAAAAGTCGCACTCGATCCGGCCGAGTGACTGGGCACAGAATGCCAGCTGCAACCACAAGGATGCCCGATCGCCCTGATCTTCTACCCGCGGTGCGTGATTCCGGAGCAGTACGAGCAGCATATTTAGAGAGTTTCTGGCGAATTTGCTCACGGCCACATTATCTGAGCCGTCGCTATCATGTTTGAAAATCGTTTGAAATCCATTTATGGTCGCAAATACGTGCTCCCTGTAGATTTCGACAACGCGCTTGAGGTAGGCGAGCGGCTGCGTCTGCTTGAGCTGTTCGGGAATTATTTCCCACTGTGACTTGAGGAACTGCCATCGTGACTCGATGAAGACCGTTTCAAGGTCTGCGGTCTGCATCCGTCGCAAATATGAGACTGCTCTTGTGAGCTGCGGGAGGCGGATTGCCTGGCGCAAGGACTTGCGCAGAATATCTTCCATACCAGTAATGCTCTTTCTCACATCTTTGCGGACTTGCTGAATGAGCTCCGAATGAGGAAATCGAACACCCAAACGGTCTGCCACGGCTGAGAGGTCGAGAGCCATTGTGAAGTCAGAGTGAAGGACGGAGTCCCGCACGAGTTCGGGAAGCGATAGTAGTTCTTGGATCTGGTCGATCTGTTCGTAAACAACGAACTCGTTGGATAGCAGCGAATGCAGTACAGTATAGGCCTTTTCGGGCAGCTTCGGCGTCGCCAGCGAGACCTCCACTGCATCAACACTGATCTGTTGCAGTTCGCGCATCATATCGCTCAAATTATTCATTGAATGCTTGGACACGACAAAGTCTGCGCTATGCTTGGCAGCTAATGTTTTTTCAGCCGTCTGTGTTGACGAAAGCGCGGCATCTAACGAAGCCTGCTCCTTCTCAAGCATGCTCATGGGCATTCGAATGAGTCGATCCAGATAGTCATGGTCAATTTGACTCGTGTCTTCCGCGTTCTCCGCGACATACTGGGCAAAGCTCATACTATGCCTGTTCCACGCGCTGCACTGCGGTAACACACTACCCAACTCCATACTCCCCGTTCACCCGAGGCACACACACGCCCTCCCCCCATACCAACTTGATCAATACATAAAATAGAGAAAGAAATTTCAGTGCCACTTTATAATATCTATAGATACTGCAAGACAGTTGGTTGTTCTAAACGCATACGAACTAGTCATTGCTAATCCTTTGGTTGGATCCCCGACCAGGCATTATGATTACCAGCACGTGACTACTTACATGGTACCGCTAGGGCATGGCTACATAGGCGTGATAAGCATCAGGCCCTCTCCATCAGCAAGTTGGGATGTCGGCTTCGTTGTTCAATGTGGAGGCTGGCTACGCCGAAGCTCTATGTCGCGGAATGAGTGCGAGCCTCATCAAGGGAAGCCAATATTCCAATATGACCCAGTGCGATTCCCTGGATGACCTCAAGCTGCAGCTGAGTTCAACCGAGTACGCGCAAGCTCTGAGCTCGGTGCCTTCGCCGCTCAGTACGAGAGACTTCCAAACTAAAATGAATGCCAAGATTATCGAGGATTTCCGGTATCTACAAAGCACAGCCGTGGATCCATTGGCGCAGTTCCTCAAGTACATCACCTACGGGTATATGATTGACAACGTTATTCTCATGGTGTCGGGAACATTGCACAATCGAGAAAAGGAAGACTTGTTACAGCGTTGTAATCCACTTGGTTGGTTCGACACACTGCCAGCGCTTTCGGTAACCACCGATATCGAGTCTCTTTACGACGTTGTCCTTGTGGACACACCCCTGGCTGACTATTTCAAAGATTGTGTGTCCATGAAGGAGATCAGCGATCTACAAATCGAGGTTGTGAGAAATCGGATTTATAAAGCCTATTTAGAGGATTTTGCCCGATTCTGCTCGACACTGCCAAGTCCCACTGACGAAGTGATGCTTGAACTTCTGAATTTTGAAGCCGACAGGCGAACTATTAACATTGCTCTCAACTCACATGGGTCTGGTTTGTCGCGTGAAGATCGCGAAAGACTGATGCCCGCTCTGGGCAAGCTTTACCCCGTGGTAACGTCTCAACTAGTAAGAAGCGAAGATCCTGAACAGGTTCGCGCCTTGATTGAACAGAGCAACATTCGTGAACTGGAAGGAATTTTCGACAATACTAATGACAAGTCGATTGAAGACCATTTTTATGCTCAGGAAGTGTATTTGTGTCGCTCGGCACTAACGCAGCAATTTAGCTATGGAACGTTTTATGCATGGCTCAAATGTGCCGAACAGGAGGTTCGTAACGTGCTATGGATAGCTGAGTGCATTGCCCAGAACCAGCATGAAAGAATCAACAACTATGTGAGTCTGCTCTGAAAGTTGAATAATTTGGAATGTAAAATGCGAATACACATTGATTAAAATGGTGCGATTAGGGCTAAGTAAGTAAGTATTCCTTGTTTACATGGACTACCGCGCGCAAGCACAAATTACGCTTTTGGTCTTGAACACTATTATTTCCCTTTGTGGTATTGCTGATAATTCCTCAGTCGATGAGTCCGAATTCAATGGGATTTTTTTCTCCATGTGTGTTAAACCCGTATACCAGGAATACCTAGGGCGCACATTCTCCGCGCTGAAATCGGTATTGCGGTCCCAGTATGCTACGGTATTGGAGCTCCATCTTTTACTTGGTTGCCAAATTTCAGAAGTATGGGAGATATCTCTGTTCTGCGGCCGGGTCCCCGAGACCCCTGAAGTCCAGGCACTGGTCAATGATATAACTTTGACAATGGATAATTCACATAGCTTGGCCAATCACACCTTCCGTATCTGCCTCAAAGTGGACAATAAGCATCGAATCCCAACCCAATGCATTCTATTCAACAATTCGAAATCCCTGAGGTCATCTCAAGAAACAAGGACGACAACTTTCCGAAACTTGGGGTTCATGATGGTACGCAAATATGTGAGAAGAGAAAATAGCTAATGATATAATATAATACACGGTAATGTAACAAATGCAAAAAGTATTTACTGGTAGATCCAATCATGCATTTCCTCCCATGCTTGAGGCTCGAAGGCAGTCATGGGTCTTTGAATGTCTAATTGGGCAGATCGTGGCGACTGGCGGGGCTCTTGTCCGAGCACAGCCGTAAATGGGGACCCCGATATGTCAAAGGTATCCAGATTATATCTGCGCGGGGACGCGAACGCAGATGGTGAATCAAAGTTGAAGTTTGATCCCAATATGCTCATAGCCTGATTGGGGGTATCCATTCCAAGCATGGCCGAGAGCGATGAGCTATTGTTTGCTTTGGGCGTTGCTGTTTCGGGAACAGTACTATTAGGACGACTACTGGCTCCACTGCGCGGATGAGGAGTTGGTGTACCAAGAAGTTGCGCAAATAGTGCGCTCTCTGTGCGACGATGATGATGGTGTGGGGCGGGTGCTTGCAGCTGCGGCTGTGACCGTCCTTTCCCTTGCTGGTCATCTTCTTGCCTATCCATTTTTTCCTGCCGCCCTTGCTGAGGAACATGCGATCGAGCTTGTGCATCATTCCGCCATCCTTTGGTCGGAGTTGCTGGCTCACCCATCAAGTTCGCTTGCTCAGGTCCATCCATTTTTGGTGGCTCCTCTGAATTTTGTTTCTCTCCAAACTTCTCCGAGTCTTTGGAGATTTGTTGTGGCAACTCATACACGGTAGCTGTTGGCTGTGGAGGCGCAGAAGTACTTTTGACACGCCGAAATCTGGTACGCGCACTGAATTCATCCTCAGCAACACTGAACCGGGAAAGAGCCACAAAGGCAAGCTCTTCCTTCCCACCACCAACACGATAGATGGCTTGGAACATCTTAAGTGCGCTCAAGCTAGCACGCGCATAGTCTTTTCCACTGACCTCTAGCCGGTGCAGAAAGTCATCCCAAAAGTCAGGCAGGAATGGCACATTCACTATATCTTTGTCTTCTTCCAGACCTCTTCCCGAGATTTGCTGAAACGGACATGGGAATTGACAGCGTAAAAGCTCTTTCCGGCTTGTAATAATTGTCTTCGCGTAGTAGCGGTAGCCAGCGTTAACAGCCGCACCACTGAGCATGTACTGAACATCACTGGAATACGAGCCCTGCTTGGCATCACCAATGAATATAGATACATTTGCGTGGATAATGGGAACTCCCTTCAGTTTGGACTCATCTGATAAAGTGCGAAGATCGTTGAATTCGGGCAATAAACTTGCGAGCTTCACCGGACGTATAGGCGATTCATAAGCAGCTCGAAGAAGCCGAGTGTAGATCCTCTCTGAGTTTCCTACACGCCGCATCATGCAAAACTGAATCGGCAAAACTTTGTCCCCACTTAACTCCACCGATGCCGAGGTCGTGCGTCGGTGACGGTTACGTCGAGGTGACGCATGCATTGCCATTGCCATAGGCTCGACTGGAGGGACTGATGCAGAAGGAACGATCAAGGGCTCGACCTTGTGATCAGACGGAAGCGGGCGAGGTTGCAATAACGGAGGATAGTCACCATCAACTCCCTTATCTTTTGTCACAACGTCAACCGGAATGAAGGAAGCCCGTCTATTGGTGGCTGATACAGGGGTGGGAAGTGATGATCCCTGCTCTTTAGCACGACTATATTCAGCAACTGAGGCAGGCATATCCGGTGAACTTGAGGTTAAAGACTCTGTGTCTGTAGTACCATCATCTCGCTGGAACCGTAACTCTTGCTTAGGCTTCGCAGTAGAATTAGGCATAAACGCTGCTGAGATCTGCACGGCTGAACCAGTTTGTATTTTAGGCACCTCTACCATTTGATTGGTATCCTTTGGCGCGCCGCCCCCGGTAACTGCATTACGCGCATGCTCACAATTCGCTTCAGCTTGGAGCAGAAATCGCGGCTTAGGCTCATTCTTCTTAATTTCACGTAATTTGGAAACAAGCTCCTCGATTGTTCTCGCCTCCAGTACTGGTTTGCTCTTCACTTGCATGGGGTCTTCTATATCTGTCGCATCGCGACGAGGACCAACGAGATTCATAAAGACATCATCACTTTGTAACAACTTTTTCAGGACCTGTAAATGGCTGGAAACTTGTTTACGGCTCCGGGATTCGCCGAGTCTGCTCATCATGTAGTCCGAGATGAGCTCATTACGACCACGAGCACGCTGGCTCATTACAACCTTTGTAGGTTCTCCAGGAATCAGCCAAAGAGCTTCCATAAACACTACTTCAACCTCTGGGTGCCAAATAACGTTCGACTTCACATCAGCCGCGTGTCTCATTATGTAGTGGTTGTATTCCTCATAGGGATTTCCATTGGTGGATGACCGCGACTTAGCAGCTGCTGGAGCAATCGATTGGGGATTGCTAATTTTTGTGCGCTTTGCTTGTGCAAAGACTGGAGTTGAAGCGTGGAAAGTGGGCATAGCTGGCATGCCTTGTGGGACTTGAGGAAACTCAGGATGCGAGACATAATTACCAGATCTGCGGCGTAATGCTGGCTGGGGGTAACCTGAATATGGCGGCTGAGCTCCCCACCCTGGAAGGGGTGGTTGTGATCGGGACTGCGGATTTGTGTGTGTCAACGAAGGTGTCATGTCTGGTGGGCTCACTCGATACTGGTCGGGTACCGGCATCGAATAATGATTATACTGACCATACATCACGGGATCCACTCCCATATGCGGCATATGTGGTACTGGAGATGCTCCAATATCTACCAAATCCGAAGGCCCCGAAAGAGGTGACAATTGCGCGTATTGCGGCATGTAGTGAGCGTTCCCAGGATGCATGCGATCCGGAGTACCACCAAGCATCCCCGCATTAGGATACATCATAGGATATCCGTCCAATTCTGGCTTCACAAGCATCTGGCTAGATGTGTTCATTGAATTCGCACTAACGGGCGTCGCATTTACAGCATTCATGGGACCAGGCACTTGTGTCTGCATAGCTGGATTTATAGGCAATTCCGGTACAACAGGCGCATGAATCGGGTACTCGTCGTAAGATTGGTCGACAACAATGGGCGGAGGACCCCCGGTCCTCATCTTTTCCGGCAGCGGCGCTGCTTCATGGCCCAGAACTGACGCCGATCTTTTCCGATTTTTCTGATCATGGTGGCGTAAAATAGTATCCGGTGGTGTTGTCATTTCAATTGCTGACGGAAGAAGCCGTTGGGAAGTACGCTGAGCGGCGCGTCGGTCTGGTCCGGCCGGCCATATAGGCGTGACAGGGGTGACCATCCCGGCGAAGTTATTGCCAGCAGGAGGCTGGCGAGCCATGTGTTTATTCTGCCTTTTCGTACGGCTGATGCTTCAAATGAGATCTAGCAGTCCAGCCGACAGAGTTGCTCTACCGACTACTTGGCTTTACGAGTCGAATGTCTCTTAGAAATAAAGCAAGACTCTGGATATAGTTGTTTCAGACCGCCCTGAATAGAAAACTAAGGGATTTTTCTTCGTCTTAAATTGTGGACGGACTGCCAACTCCAGAATATAATGTCTGGTTAAGGCTTAAAACCACTAGATCAGGAGGTGCTGCGTTTATTATGGGGTAGTGAGCCTTGCCTACCACGCGACAAACCCTGGGGTGGGAGGACGCGTCGCGTCACACGCGCTGAGCCATAAGGAGGAAGGGACCCCGGACCGGGAAAATGGCCTCCCAATGGCTGGGACGTTACCGCGAGAAAATGCTTTGTAATCAAGAGCCGGCGTGTGCGGAGACTCTGTATTGACTTCTCTCTGCATTGAAAAAACTGGAAATTATTCATGATATTAAAAAAAAAGAGGATCTACTCTAATAGTTGTAATTCGACAGTTCATCTTGCTGTAATATTTTACAATTACATATTTATCGAAACTAATCGTGACCGTGAAATAGAATATTATGCAAATTCAAGGGTATTTCTATGCCCATTGGTTCCAAGTTCAGAAGAAACGACTTGAGGCCGCTCCCAATTTTGCACCACTCATTTTATAAAGAGATAGTTTCACATCCAACCTAGCGTTACTACTAGCGGACGCGGCTCGACCCCAACCCCCTACACCTTCTGACGTCTCCCGAGTATTGAACAAAAATGGGAGAGATGGACATGTCAGATGGCGGTCATATGGACCATAGCCATCCCGTGAGCTTCACTATTAACATGACATTCCCTCTATTCCTGCATTTGCTCTGCTTCTTCGTATCATTCGGTCTAGTCTACCCGTATTCGTTCGCGTGTAAACGAGCAGGAATGTCGCAGCGTCACTTGATATTCCAGATTGTTGGTGCCGCTCTGGGGATCGTCGGATTTATCACTGGTCATTTTTCGGGATTTGCATGGTATAATTCGTGGTATGCGGACATCGGCTGCATATTTAGCTGGGGGATCACCGCGGGGTCGTTCCTGCTGCTCATTTATGTCCCCAAGGGAGTGCTATCGCACATGCGAAATGCGATTGATGTTGTACATACTGCAGCCTCAGTCGCGCAGCCTCTTGTGTGCTGGGTCACTACTGGCCTCAGTGTCATCTCGCTGCTCCAGTATTGCGGATCAGAAGGCGATCATGTAGGCCAGTGCCTTGCTCATGGAATTATGGGCACAGCATTCGTGACCTATGGTGTTCTGTTGTTATTGATGATGTTCTGCGGCGATGCGTTTTTGAAACGGATTAACCGCAGCCAAGAGTGTCTCGACTCGTGGACAATCATGATTTGGGGAATCATCAATACTTTCACGGAGCATCGATGGGGTCGTCCTTGGGGGCATGGCGATGTTCAACATACTTCAATGGGAGTAGTTTGGTGGGCTATGGGCGCTTTAGGTGTGTATATGTCTTGGGACCGAGTCAATGATCGCCCGAAGCGAAACCATCTACCGGCACTAATCATTCTTGCCACCGGGTATGCAATGATGACCCATACTCAACATTTGATGGTGTCCACTCAGGTGCACTTCATGTTCGGTGTCATGTTGTCATTTACTGCCTTGGCTCGTATCATTGAGATAAGCTTTGTTCTGAAAGATACCTCACCGAAGGGTACAAATCCAAATACCTGGCAGTATCTAACCCCAATGTTCATGATTATGTCTGGCATGATGTTCATGAGTGCTACCGAGGAGGCTATGGAGTTTTTGCATGAACAGTCTATCATGCCTGCTCCTTATGTCCTCTTGATCGCATCTGTGGCTTCCCTCATATTCCTTTCCGCCATCTTCGTCATACAGAGCTATATCAAAATGCGAGCCGTCACAGACGATCAATTCCTTTCAAAGGAGGAAACCGAGGATGGCATGGAAATGCCGTTCTTGCAGACAGATGGATCCCGTCGCGAAGCAGACCTAAATCACAGGGACTTCGAAATCAGCGAGTAGTATATAAGGTACCATAAACCACAGTAAGACACTTTTCACAGTTCGGAACCCCTCAGTTCGGATCACTGAAATTATCGGCTATTGATTCTGAACAGTATATAACCTAACCCTGGTCATCATATCAGGCGCTTAAAACCCTTATCGATTAGATGAGCACCGGTATCGGAACGGCTCATCGAAATCGAGTACCAGCCCTGAGACCCACCTAACCCAGATATCCAGATAACGCTGCTCCGCGGCGGTCCTCGTGAACAGTAAAAGACGCTCATAGGTGGTGCACGAATCCCGATCCCATACGAATGCTGGCTTATATTTTTCTATATGTCTTTAGTTTATGAGGCAAAAAATTGTTTCTGTAATAGTTCTAAAAAATTTTTAAGGCAGTCAAAGCCTTTGGGATGATAAGACGGATGGATACACGGCTCCCGCTCTGTACGGACTTGTTGAAGCTGAGTGTGGGGGTGGGGTGCCTGAAGATAGGGTCAGATTGCCGTGGAGCAAAATCACAGCCCATCTCAAGCCATTAAGTGGTTCATGTGGCTTCCGAAGATAATATGATTTGGCCCTAAGTTGGTATTTAACGCTGCTTCCTCGTCCAAGAAAAACCAACCCTTGCACACAACCCGTACCCCCTTCCGCGGATGTGACGCAATACGGTGGGACTGAAAAATAGACCGACAAAAACGATATATAAGGGCTACCCAATCATCTACTCTGCTACACTGAACTTTCCAACTGACAAGATTAAGATGACTTTCACGATTGAGAACGAGCCCGAGTTCGCCCAGGCCTACTCGGAATTGTTGTTTACCCTCGAGGGCTCCACTCTCTTTTCGAAGCGCCCCGAGCTTCGTAAGGCCGTTGATGTCATTGCCGTTCCCGAGCGTGTGGTCATGTTCCGCGTGCCGTGGGAGGATGACAACGGTGAGCTTCAGGTCAACCGTGGCTTCCGTGTGCAGTTCAACTCGGCATTGGGCCCCTACAAGGGTGGTCTTCGTTTCGACCCTTCGGTCAATTTGAGCGTGCTCAAGTTCCTTGGTTTTGAGCAAACCTTCAAGAACGCGCTTACCGGTCTTAACATGGGCGGTGGCAAAGGTGGCTCTGACTTCACCCCGAAGGGCCGCAGCCACGGTGAAATTCGCCGCTTCTGCCAGAGCTTCATGACTGAGCTCCACCGTCACATTGGTCCTGATACTGATGTTCCCGCCGGTGATATCAATGTGACTGGTCTCGAAATCGGCTATCTCTTCGGCCAGTATAAGCGCTTGCGCAACAGTTTCCAGGGCGTGCTCACCGGTAAGGGCCTTGACTGGGGTGGATCGTTGATTCGCCCCGAGGCCACCGGCTACGGTGTCGTTTACTACGTCGAAAAGATGATTGAGCGTGCCACTCAGGGTTCCGAGACTATCAAGGGCAAGACCGTGCTCATCAGTGGTAGTGGAAACGTCGCCCAGTACGCTGCTTTGAAATGCATCGAGCTGGGTGCACACGTCCTTTCCTTGAGTGACTCGACGGGTGCCTTCATTGCGAAGAGTCCCACCGATGGCTTCACTGTCGAACAGGTCGAGAAGATTGCCGCTTTGAAGGGCGACCGCGGCTACCTGAAGTCGGTTGCTACCGAGTTCCCTAACGTCGAGTTCCACGCCGGTCAGCGCCCCTGGACTTTGACTGACAAGATCGACATTGCGCTTCCGTGCGCGACACAGAACGAGGTCAGCGGCCCCGAGGCCGAGCACCTTGTGAAGGCCGGTTGCCGCTATGTTGCTGAGGGCTCCAACATGGGCTCTACTTTGGAGGCCATTCGTGTCTACGAGATTAGCCGTGCTACTGCCGATGCCGGTCTTTGGTACGGTCCTGCTAAGGCGGCCAACTGCGGTGGTGTTGCTGTTAGCGGTTTGGAAATGGCCCAAAACTCGAGCCGTGAGATGTGGACCTCCGAGGAGGTGGACCGTCGCCTGAAGGGCATCATGAACACCTGCTTCGATATCTGCTACAACACCTCGGTTGAGTATACCGCCACGAAGGAGCGTTTGCCCTCTCTGGTGCGTGGCGCTAACGTTGCCGGCTTCGTGAAGGTCGTCGACGCCATGATTGCCCAGGGTGAGTTCTACTAATGAGCATATGATAGTTTATGAGTTTATATAGAAACATTTTAGATGTTGTTTTTACACTTGCTATTCCGAAGTCAAGTACATCCTAATGATATACAATTTTCTTGATGCACAGGTACACCCCAGTGTGGCGTTAGAGTTACTACCAATGACTGTAACCCTCCCTCGCCTCAAGACGTGAGGCGTTGGGTGCTAGGCATGTATGCTCAGGGTTCGAGAACTGGTATCTGCTCTACATACAGCCACTGCCCCACCGTAGCAGCTGCACTTTTAATAGTTGCAACTAATCATAAGGACCCTCGCAAGCGGCATTGTTTGAATCATGTCCAGCGACTTTTTGTCGAAAGGCATTGATCAAGTTCAAAAGGCGATTGATGCCGACCATGGCGGTCGTTACGAGGAGGCATGGAAGCTCTACATGCTGGCTCTCGAATACTTTATGACAGCACTCAAGTACGAAAAAAACCGACGAAGCCAAGATCAAATCAAATCAAAGGCGGCGGAATATATGACTCGGGCAGAGGAACTGAAGAAACACCTCAAAAATTTAGAGACCCAAAAGCCTGAGCAGAGCGAAGGTAGCGCCTCTGGTGGCTCTACCAAGGCCAAAAAGCCAGGAAGTGGAGACGATGACGACAAGGAAACCAAAAAGCTGAGATCTGCCATTGAAGGTGCGATCGTAAGCGAAAAACCCAACGTGAAATGGTCGGACATCGCTGGATTAGATGGCGCTAAAGAGGCTTTGAAGGAAGCCGTAATTCTACCAGTAAAATTTCCTCAGCTCTTCACCGGAAATCGCAAACCTGTGGCCGGTATCTTGTTGTATGGCCCGCCTGGTACGGGTAAATCCTATCTCGCGAAGGCTGTGGCGACTGAATCTAACGCCACTTTTTTCAGTATCAGCTCTAGTGATCTTGTAAGCAAGTGGATGGGTGAGAGTGAACGGCTTGTGAAGCAGCTATTTACCATTGCTCGTGAAGCAAAACCAAGTGTGATCTTTATCGACGAGGTTGATGCTCTGTGCGGTCCTCGTGACGGCGGGGCTTCTGAAGCCAGTCGACGAATCATTACAGAGTTGCTCGTTCAAATGAACGGTGTTGGTCAAGACCAGGGTGGTGTGCTTGTGTTGGGTGCAACAAATATTCCCTGGCAGCTTGACGCCGCTGTCCGACGCCGATTTGAACGCCGTATATACATCCCCCTTCCAGACTCTGCGTCTCGGGCTCGCATGTTCGAACTGAATGTGAGTGAAACACCAACTTCACTCACACCACAAGACTATAAACAGCTGGCGGATATGACGGAAGGGTACAGTGGCCACGATGTCGCGGTGTGCGTTAAGGATGCTCTAATGCAACCCGTTAGAAAACTTCAGCAGGCGACTCATTTCAAAGATGTCACCACTGGGACCCAGAAAAAGTTGATGCCTTGTAGTCCTGGTGATCAGGGAGCTGTGGAAATGAGCTGGATGGACGTGGAAGCCGATGAGCTTGAGCTTCCTGAATTAGGTCTCAAAGATTTCATTAGAAGTGTCGGAACGACACGCCCAACGGTTAATGGTGATGATTTGACACGGCAAATAGAGTTCACGAACGATTTTGGACAAGAAGGGAACTAATGCTAGATTTTCATGATTCAGATCAATGTGAGAACTTGTGAAGATTTTCCATTTGGCCAAGCTGCATGAAGTTATGTCATGTCTGGAAGCAAAGCGAGAACTTCCCAATTTGCATGTACACATATCCAGTAGAGTATAAAATCAAATCATTGTTTATTCAAGTTTTAATGCCTATGATTCTTTCAAAATGTATACAAAATCTAGAGCAATATATCTGTCTCACTAAACTCCCTCCTCCTTAAAATATTAACTGTTTAACCATAGCATCGAAGAATAATGATTGCTTTCTAAATTTCCCCAATAGCTCACACACAATCACGTCTTTGACCTTGAATTAACAAGCTCGACTTGGGCTGTGACCTGAGCTTCCTCCGTATAAAGCGACGGTTCAATATTCCTGCAAACCTCTTCATACTCTGCGATTGGTGGAACCTTGGCGTCACTTATCCAGAACATTGTCCACATTGACTTAGAAAGCCTACAGTGTCCACGGCTTCGCTCAAAGTACCATTTATTCACTGGATTGTTAGCTCTCGAACGCCATAACATTTCGCGTGGGAATAGCCGGCGAATCATTTGTATTAACAAAATATCGGCTACACCCTGAGCACCTTGACTAGAAGGATTTACGGCGAATTTGTCAAGATAGGCAATCCGCCTGCCTGACGACGCACACGTTTCCCAAGTAATTATAGCTGCTCCATCATAATCACCGACAACGATTATTGCTGCAACCTTTTGTTCGATTCGGGTAAGATAATGTTTGAGGTCAAGTTTTTTCTTGAAACTGAGCTCAATCAGTCGCTGTAATTTGGTAAGATTGATATTTCCAACCTTATCTTCTCGCCGTAGATCCAGTCCCGAATGAGCTGTAGAATGTCGTACATACACAGGGAAACCGGTACGAAGCAGAGAGGTGCGTAATTGTGAGCGCTCTAGATTCGGCGGTAAACTGGGTGAGATCAACGGCCGATCAGTCAAGATATTGTAAATAATTGGATTGCGATCCAACATATTAGCAGCAGCACGTGGATCTGTAATGATCCCGGTTGTTTGGGGCCCACCAATCCGCAAAATGTCTTGCATTGCATCAAGATTTGTCAAATGCGCATTGCGCTTCTCTACATCGTCCTCGCTCGTGATAGGCGTTGATCTTATTTCAGAGGAAATCTCACCGTACTCTTGCTGAAGATTCACAAGAACGTGTGCAGCGTGTTTACGCCGCTGAGATGGTAGACCACCAAAGGGATCAATGAAGATTACTTTATCAAGTTTGAGGTCGGCGGTTTGCTTAGCTAAGGATAAAACCAATTCTCGGCACAAGTGGAAAGAATCCGCCAGCTTCGTCTCATTTGTATCCCTGTCATATGCTAGCGGAAGAAGTACAGGTACTTGCTCCTGAGCGAGAGCTCGGTCCAACCAGTGTCTGTTTATGAGATTACCGTCTTCTGCACTGATTTCCATAGGTGATGCGAGTGCAACACTTTGGGTACCATAGTGCTCGAGTTCTGCGGCTAAATGATCGCTTAATACTGTCAACTGTGACTCGTATTCCCTGAGATGGCGTGGTCTGGCACCCAAAAATGCATTTATTTGAGGTTGACCATCGATCACAACTACAGGAGATCCACCAAGATCCTTGATATGCGACAAGGTCCGAGCTAAACCAGGAATCCAGAGATCAGAAAGTGCTTCGTGATCATTTCGGCCACTGAGTCTCACTAAGCTGATCAAGCGCGGGAGTGACCCATTGTCCGTTTTTGGCGCCACTTGTTCACGCCATTTTGTTCCCGGATTACCCAAACGGGCTGAACCATACTTCTGGATATACTGCCTGGCTTCGCGTTTCGTCGCCGTCGTGCTAAGCACAGACAGAAGCAGGTCCCGGAATTTGGCCATGGGTTGGGTCCTTAGCGCATCACTACTAACATTGGTCAAGAAATTAGCTCCATTGGCAGTGTATAGGATTTTGTAATCAGCGACGTTGATGAGTATAATTGAAGTATTGATACGTTAAATCAAGTCCTGGTTTTATCATATAGGACTTATCAGCACATTTTTACCGGAGTATCGGGTCATGCCAGGTCAAGACTCCATGGAGCGCATGAGAGACTTTAGAGTGTATTCACTCGTGTATGAATTACTATTGTTACCATAATGCAGCACAATTTTGTGATATATATAATTTTCCTATATATTCTGTATACATATATACTACATACATATATATATATATACTACATACATATATATATATCATCACCATACTGAGGTTGGCCTGGTAGGGTATGAGTGTTTTGAGTACGAGTGCCAAGGAACTCGCTCGCCAGATCAAGGGCAAAACGGTAATGAGCGGGATTCAGCCGACGGGAGTCTTCCACCTAGGGAACATTCTCGGTGCAGTGAATGCGTGGCGGCAGCTTGCCGAGGCATCAGTAGATGCTAAGGAGGTTGTTTACATGATCGCTGACCTACATTCTTTAACCGTGGCAAAACCGGCAGAGGAGCTTCGTGAACTGAGATGGCAAGCACTTGCAAGTTTACTCGCTTGCGGTCTTGACCCAACTCGGTGTAATTTGTACTTTCAATCGCAAGTTGACTCACATGCTCAAATGCATTGGTTACTCTCAAGCGTTAGTAACATGGGTTATTTGAGCCGTATGACACAGTGGAAAAGCAAAAGTGGACTGGATTCCGCTACCACGGTAAGCCAGCTAGCTAGAGATGAGGTCCCGGCGAACTTGGGTGATGTGAATCTCGCTCTTTTCAGCTACCCAGTGCTCCAGGCTGCAGACGTACTTGTTAACAATGCAGAAATTGTACCTGTTGGTGAAGACCAGGCTCAGCATCTAGAACTCACGCGACATGTGGCAAACTCGTTTAATTTCCGATATGATTTCAAATTCAAGACTCCTCAAACAGTACTGACGCCGTTTAAGAAGGTGCTCTCTCTGCGCAATCCACTTAAAAAGATGTCCAAGAGTGACTCTGATCAAAACAGCTGCATATATATCACGGATGACCCCGCGGTGGTATCCAGAAAATTGAGACGAGCTGTGACAGACTCTCTACAGGGGCCAATTACGCAATACGATCCAGTGAACCGACCTGCAGTGAGTAATCTCGTCCTTATCGCTAGTGGGTTATTACACAAGGATCCTCAGGCATTCCTTGATGAATATCGACCCACAGATCATCGACAGCTGAAAGATACTGTAGCAGAAGTTGTGTCTTCTGTGACGCTGCCTATAAACCAGGAGTACCAAAGATTAGTGAAAGAAAAGCCTTATCTTGAGGAAATTGCTAAGAATGGTGCTTTAAAGGCACACAGCCGCTGTAACGAGGTTTACAGAAAGGCGGCGAACAGTATGGGATTATAAACATTGTAATCTCAGGCGTCCATAGTGTAGTCCGCAATGTACATAGACTAATTAAAGAGCGACAAATGACAGTGGTTGATAATGCATACTTACAATTATGATATGGTGTTACGACCTACTTTTATGAGGAGGTCTAGATTGAAGTTAGCGAACTTTGTCTGAACGATGAGCATTGTTGGTTTCCTGCTGTCTAATACGAGCAAATAATTGCGGATCCCTGTACAACTGCTCCGTTCGGTACTTTTCGTATATAACATCTTGCGTAATGTCTTTCAGCTCCTGAATATGCGAACCAAACAGCACACTGCGCAGAGTTACAAAGTCCGAATGCTGGGGATCCTCAACCTTCACGAGCCCCCAGGGATACTGTCGGGCTCTGATGTACTCAGTTCCAATTTTATAGATCGAGTTTGAGCCTACAACAGCAAAAGGAAGCATCTCACGAAGTGCTTCATCTTCTTCCATGCTCTCAGGATCCTCAGTATCATAGTTGAAAGAGAAGATTGGGATGTTGCGGGTTCGAATATCATCCATCACGACTTGCTTAGCCATTAGAAGCTCTTCATCGGTCATTGTATCAGCCTTTCCAATAACTGGAATAATGCTTACTCTTGAACTAAGTGCTGTCATGACTTCGGCATCAAGCTCACGTAGTCCGCGGCCTGTAGGCGGAAGAAAGTAGAGACAGGCATGGACCCGAGAATCTACAAATCTCGGATTTCTGCATATGAGTGCTTCCTCGTACAGAACTGCATCGAATTGTGCCTCTAGATATCTTGCGATTGTTGAAGCATTGTCGCTGTTGTCAATCTTTTCACCAAAGCCAGGTGTGTCTACGACGCTGAGATTTATTATGGTTCCATCGGCTTCACACAAATCTGCCTGGTGTGATTGCACCTCTATTTTTTGCGTGGGTTCAATAGTAGACTCAGCTTTCCATACTTCACCATCACACAGAGTGTTGATAAATGTAGACTTACCAACCCCGGCGCGACCACAAACCATTATACAGAGCCGGAAACCTTTGCGCACAAACTTTCGCCTGCGCATTTGGTCTGCAATTTCTTGAGACGAACAAAGAGACATAATTCTTGTGCCAATAGAATATTTGGGGACTGTTTACAAGGAAAGGTTTGGGCAAGGCATGATTACATTTATAGAAGAGGGGAATTGACACAAAACGGAGACAAATTAGCTCATGAGGTTTTCTCCATTGAGTAGAATTGGGATAAAGATGTTCATGAGTGTGTTTCCACATAAACGTTGCCGAAACGCTAATTACCAATGCCAAGAACTGAAATTGAGAAGTGAATTATGTAGTTCTTAAGTCAAAGCGGACACATAAATAATGAGAATAGAGACAAATTGAGCACTCTTTAGGGCTCTGACTTCATTCTCTACATATATATTAACAGGAGCGTTAAACCTCAAAGTTCATCGAGTCTGTTTTAGTTAAAATTCAAGTCCTTTCAATCTCTGTATCGAAGTTGACAATCCAGTGGTTATTAATGTCGGGATAGAGCCAAAATCTTAAGCTCACGAATCTTATTCAATGCGACCGGTCCGTCAAGCACGATTAAGAAATTTCAAGCATCGAGAGATGGAAGCTAGATCCAAATCTCTATCGGATCAGAAGAAGTCATGGTTCTTTAAGTTGTAAAAATCTCAATATTCAGCTATCAACGTTTAATTGATATAATTATATTCTTCCTAGTCCTCTGCCTTTTACCATTGAATTGAGCCTCTCTGTCTGACTTGATGCTTTAAGACTAACAATTTGACATTGTTTTGGCGTTTTATTAGTGGTTCCCGGAGCTGTTTTTCTTTTTTTAATTTTTTACCTCTAGTTTACTAGTTTACCAACATTTTCGAGGACGCTGTTACCACTTCACATCCGGGTGTTTATTATTTGGGTTGCGTTTTTGTGGCCCAAACAAACACACCTTATGGACACCACGGGTAGTCGCTTGCCGAGCACACCACGGCGTCGGCGTGTCCTAGACCGCTTTATCCCCCATCGCGAAGGCGTAAATCTAGAAGCTGCGTTCAGTGTGGCCAATTCTGTCCGGGCGACCCCTGCTCCGGCACTGGCTCCACCTTTTTCTGACTCGCCACCCCATGACCCGCTAGACACCAAAACAAAAGAAGTCGAAGATGCTCGTAATGTCTATTCAAACTTGCTACGATCTGAGATGTTTGGCGATGACCTTCATCTGCCTCAGTCACCATCCACTGGCAGCTTGTCTTCCACAAGTAGCTTTAACTCTACAAATTCCTTGGCAGCCCTGGCTGGAAATACCTCGCCTCAGGCATCTCGAGGAGTTTCGGGAAGTGTTAGTACGAATTCTTTAACTCGTCCAAGTCTCAGTCTACCCACAAGTCCTCGAAAATTGAGACCTAGTCGAAGTGTTGGTAGTACGTTAAGATTTTCTCCGCCGCGGTTGCTTCGCAGCGAGAGTGATCTGAGTGACATAACAATGGGTGGCGGCAATGTCAGTACCGGCGGGACCGGTCTGCGTCCTGAATCCCTTGATCTCTTGCTGCAACCTAAAAACCTGCACAGAAACATTCGCGAGACGCCATTCCGCGTGCTCGATGCACCCGGATTGGTTGATGATTTTTACCTCAATTTGGTGCACTGGGGAACATCGGACCGGCTTGCCGTTGGTCTAAGTCGCCGAGTTTATGTTTGGGATGCCCGCAATGGGGATGTCTCGCAAGTGGCTGAACTTCAACCAGGGGAGTCTGTTACGTCTGTCGCATGGATGGATTCTGGTGAGCATCTTGCCGTTGGGACGTCTTCAGGACTCGTGCGAATTGTCGATGCCATCACCGCTGAGACATTGCGTACAATGACAGGTCACACAGCTCGGGCTGGCTCGCTGTCGTGGAATGATCATATACTTAGCACTGGTTCGGCCGACCACACCATTCTCCACCGAGATTGTCGTATCAAGGAGCACTATATCGCGCGTCTACACAGCCACCGTGGCGAGGTATGTGGACTGACCTGGAACACAGAGTTACAGCAGCTTGCCAGCGGAGGCAATGATAACAAGCTCCGCATCTGGAGTGGTGTGAACAATGCGGGTGTGAGTAACGGCTTCTCCAGTGCAATAGGAGGTGGCGTCGTCAAAAGTGTCAGCAGTGTTGACCCCCTCTATGAATTTGACGAACACACCTCTGCCGTGAAAGCTTTGGCATGGTCTCCTCATCAACGCGGCCTTCTTGCTTCTGGTGGTGGGTTTTGTGATCGCAAAATATGGTTCTGGAATGCTCTCTCAGGAAAAAGTATCAACTCTGTAGAAACTGGCTCCCAAGTATGTGCCCTAGAATGGAGTCCACGGGCTAAAGAGCTGATATCCTCTCAGGGAAGTCGTTATAGTGATGTCGTTGTTTGGAAATACCCGACAATGCAGCCAATTGCCCGACTGCGAGGACATGCACATCGCGTGCTGCACATGGGTCTCAGTCCAGATGGCCGGTCGCTGGCGACCGGTGCTGGTGACGAAACACTGCGGTTGTGGTCTCTTTACGATGACGACCACCGCGAGGAGCAGACATCTGCTAGAGATGTATTGAGACAGCTAAGATGATGGAGAAAATACGCAGAATGGGACGCTTCAATGCTTGTGATGCCGTGATCACCATATGCGTATAATCAAAAAGCACAATTTGTCACAATAGTAACTTGTTAAACTTTGAATACTGTACCAAAGATGATAAAATATGTTAAGAATCTCGACAAAGAGTCTATCTAGTTGGAAAGAGCCAATTATTGTACTAAAATCACCACGGGAAGGTCAGAAATAATATGATTGGGAGGTAATCTAGTCAAATCTTTTGTTCCCTTTCAATCGTTTCTAGCTTAAATTTTTGTTAATTAATTAAAAAAAAAAAAAAAAAAAAAAAGTGGTTACAAAAAGAATTCGAGGCTACCAGGGCTCGAACCTGGAATCTCGTGATTCGTAGTCACGCGCCTTACCGATTTGGCCATAGCCCCTAAGTTGTGGTGTTACTGTTACCTATTCAGACCATTCAATCTACCGGGAACGTATGTGCGTTCAAGACCTCCACCAGTGACTAAAGAGCATTAAGAATCCGGGAAATCTCAGCATAAACTCCAGTGATTCAATCTTCATTCTAGAATCACCAACATAAGTAGAATGTAAAAAAAAAAACGAGGCTACCAGGGCTCGAACCTGGAATCTCGTGATTCGTAGTCACGCGCCTTACCGATTTGGCCATAGCCCCT